>JAJIBD010024207.1:0-12179 GCA_021461705.1 Cryptotis parvus
CCAGAGAAACCCCCACACCTTGCTGGCAGTGATCTGTGTCACAATCCACACTCTGCAGCTGGTAAGAACCCCCCTCAGCATATTAATCCAGTCTCCAGCCCACAGATTAATCCAGTCTCCAGCCCAGCTTGTCAGAAACCCAGCCTACAAGGACCCACCCTGCAGAGACCGGTCCTTCAGAGGAGAGTATTTCAAGCCCAGGAATGCATGAGCCTAAGACACAGGTACACCCGGCAGAGCAGAAACCAGCTTTCCCCTATTGCGCGCTGGCCGCCAGCAGCTTCGTGATTTACCTCCAAATTACCATAAATATTCTACCCACCCCTCTGAGAGAGCCCCACAAAGTAATGAGAATATAGCGCCCGCATGGCAGAGCCTGGCAAGCTGTCCGATGTGTTCGAGTAAGCCAAATCCAGTAAAAAAAATGTTTATTTTCCTGACCCGAAAGAGCCCTTTAATACGGCAGCAGTAAGAAAGTCAAACAAGCAGTGCCTGATAAAATTTCACAGCTGTCCTAGGCTGCCAAAACTAAGAAGGACTAAAATGACTGTCTGTACTTTCAATGCACGTATGCTGGCAGCGGAAGCATATATTGAGTATCTGATGGTGCAAGCAAAAAAGATCAAGTATGGACATCATTGGTCTGACTGAGACGAGGAGGCACCAGTCGCATCATGCTGCATTTGACACGGAGAAGAATTGTTCCTTGGAACATGTGACAAAAGAGGCGCGGTGGCATTGGTGTCCTTGGTCAACACGAACATGGCTGTCAACATTGATTCATTTGAATGCCTAACAAATCGAATAGGGACGATTACACTTGAGGAAATGTGGCCCACTGCCAGCAATTTCTATCTTCATTGTCTATGCACCAACATCCACATACAAAGAAGATGAAGTTGAGAAATTCTACATGGAACTGGAGGAGTTCATAAAAAAGATCACACCCTCTACAAGGTCATAGTCGGTGATTTTAATGCCAAGATAGGACCGAGAAGATCGGCTGAAGAACTCCACATCGGGACCCATGGCCTAGAATGGAAGGAACAGGGTGAAAAACTATCTGAGTTCATCATGTCCACCAAGACCATTCATGGGAACTCACAGTTCCAGAAGACTGACGTGAAACGTTGGACATGGGAATCTCCTGGCGGACAGTTTCACAATGAAATTGACCACATCATCTTCAATAGACGGTTTTGGTCTGACCGATGTAGCTGTCGCCCCCAAATTCCAGACAGGATCAGACCACGCGCCCCTTCGGCAAAATTCTACTTCCTGCAATGGGGGAGAAAAAGCTGCAAAGTTTAAGAAGAGAACTCTCAGAAAGACCACCAACTGGGAACTCTTTGACACCATTGCGGCAACATGGGGAAGATACCTTCATTGATGACATCGATAAAGAATACAACCGACTGGTTCAGCACCTACATGATTGTGCGAAGAATGCCAAAGAGAGAGAAAGACACAAAAGGACGCCCTGTCTTCAGAAAACTCTTGAGCTCATTCGCCAACGTGGCAAGGCGCGAGCCTCAGGAGACCAAATGCTAACGCCCAAGCTTGCTAAACAGTGCAGAGAAGCGATAAAAGCAGACCTTAAAGACAGAAGAGCAGAAATACTCTCTGAGCAGAAATACAGGAAGAGCAGAAATACAGGAAGATGCAGCAGAAGCCGGGAAAAGTATTCGCACTGCCTACCTGTCCTTCGCCAACTATAAGACCAAGATGACTGCCCTCCGACGCCATGATGGATCTACACATCTTCCAGAAAGGCAATGGAGAAGATTATCCATGACTTCTACTCAAATCTCTTTGATAGCCACATCCACCTGCCCACATACCAAATTCCTCAGGATGGATATGTCATTCCCAACGTTCTCCCTTCTGAAATCCGACATGCCATCTTGTCGGTAAAGAAGGGAACAGCACCAGGCCCAGACAAAGTCAGACCCGAACACCCTGAAGAATCTGCCATCAGTACTCATCAATACACTAGCTCGGCTCTTCACACGCTACCTGTCCGAATGCAAGGTGCCCTCCCAATGGAAAACCAGCAGGACAGTTCTTCTGTTCAAGAAGGGAGACATTCACGACATTGGCAACTATTGCCCCCATCTGCCTGTTGTCTGTCATCTACAAGCTGTTTACAGGAGTCATCCTGAACAGGATTAGCAGAAGACTAGATGAAGGACAACCATGCGAGCAAGCAGGTTTCCAGAAAGGATTCAGCACAATCGACCATATCCACACAGTAACCAAGCTCATTGAGGTTTGTAGGGAGTACAAGATGCCGCTCTGTCTCACGATCATTGATTTACAAAAAGCCTTTGATTCTGTGGAGACTGAAGCAGTCATCGAAGCCCTAGTCAATCAGGGTGTTCAAACCCAATACATCAAGATCCTTCGTGAGCTGTATTACGGATTCACCACCAGGATCTCACCATTCTACAATGAAGTGATCATTGATGTCAAAAGAGGGGTTCGACAGGGTGATACCATCTCACCAAAACTCTTCAGTGCCACCCTCGAGAACATCATGCGACAATTAGAATGGGAAGGAATGGGAGTGAAGTTAGATGGTCGGCAACTACACCACCTCCGCTTTGCTGATGACATCGCTCTAATTACACCAAACATTAGCCAAGCGGCACAAATCCTGGCTGACTTTAACCGAGAATGTGGAAAGGTAGGTCTACAGCTGAATCTGAAGAAAAACTATGTTCATGAGAAATGAACTAGTTCCTGAGGCCCCATTCACTCTCAATGGAACAAATATCTCTGAATGCAGCAGTTATGATGTACCTAGGTCGAGAAGTCAACATGATGAACGACCTAAAACCTGAGCTGCACAGGAGGAAGAGAGTGGCATGGAATGCCTTCAAAGGCATCGAAGAAATAGCAAAAGGACAAAGAACCTCCGGCTCTGGGCACATCTCTTCGACTCCACATTTCTCCCTGCATTAACATACGCCTCAGAGACCTGGGCCTCTACGAAAGCAGGGATGAGAATGCTCTTCGGTCTCCCAGAGAGGCATCGAAAGAGCTATGCTTGAATATCATGTCTCACTCAAGTGAGTGAAGGAATCCGGAGTTCTGACCTCCGTCGCTATTCCAGAATCAGGGATGCTGTCTCGTTTGCCAAGCCATCGAAAATCAGATGGGCTGGACATGTAATGCGATTTGGAGACAACCGCTGGACTAGAGCCATTACCGACTGGATCCCACGGGATGTCAAAAGATCACGTGGGCCGCCCACCTATAAGACGGTCAGACTTCCTTGTAAAGACCCTGAAGGAACGGTTTGAGGCTCTTCATATTTCTGAATCAACCAGATGCCATTGGGCTACAATGGCACGTGATAGGGTCCAATGGAAATGTTACTGGCGCCTGCTCGAGCAAATCGATGAATAACGGGATTCAAGTGATCAAGTGATCAGCTCCAGTCTACTGTCAGGCTAGAAGCATTCTCATCTCCTTCCTTTCTCCTCCACCGTGGATAGAGTAATTTGTAACAGGACAGGTCTTCAGGTCCGTGACTTTGAGTCTATGAGACTTCAGTCATATGTCACTATGACTTTGAGAACTGGAAGAGGGCAATGGGGTTCATGAAACAGTCCAGGATGCGCTTTAGGGGGTTTAGGTTGGGCCTTAGGTAGATGGGCCAATCTGGTCTATTTCTGTTCTTGCCTTGACCATCTGAATTTCTGAAATGTGGTTGGTTTTTACTAAGTTGATGTATTAATATTCATATATTTCCAAGAATTATTTCACATATACATTACTGTTTCTATATTTGGTTTTGTTCCACACGTGACTGTGAGTCTAGTCACTTTACTCAATAATTCTTAATAAACAAATGCTGCTTTAATATTTATATAAAAATGGACTGTTTGGGCAAAAACGGTGTCTAAGGGAAGAATGGAAGGTGAATGGAAGGTGCCAGCACACGGGGGTCTATGGCTTTAGTAATGCAGCTTTCTAGTTTTCAAGGGTAAAATATGACAGAAATGAGTGAGTCATGCTAAGAATTATTTGACTGACTCATTGTGATAGAAGATTACTTTGCCCAGTTCTTTATAACATTGCTCCTTCTTTCCTAGTCTGAGGCATGGCATGACTGGTCACTGAACCGGATTAGAAAGCCTAATGACCACTGCAGGGGAATGGCTTTAGGAAGGAAACTGATGGTCATGAAAGAACTGCACTTTAATCTAATGCACAATTAAGCACAGCAGGCAGCTACTAAGTACCCCAAGGGAGGTCCTTCATGTTTGGCTATTTGAAGTGAGTCAGAGTCAACTGCTTATAAGCTAAGTATATGTGTGAGACACATATATGTATATGTCATGGGATAACATTTTGACATCAAAATGAAAACACACTGGAAATATTTAAGATCATCACTTTTGTATAGATTTTTTTTATCTCATTTTTTCTGCATAAACTTATGGCAGGTAGCTAAACCTGCCAGTTTTTTACACTATAATTCCCTTAAAGCCCAGGAAAGAAATACTGCTCTGGTCAGTATTTAAAACTAATTTTACAATATAATTCTTTAAAGTCCAGGAAAGACATGATGCTCCAGTTCAGTCTTTTTAAAAAATAATTTTGTCATCTCTATTTGTAGTCATTGGTCTACTGACTTCTGTAATTCTAAACATAAATTAAGTTGATAAAGTATAATTAATATTTATAAATCTACTATCTACACTGTAAAAATATTCAATGGACAGACAATAAATTAACACAAAAATAAATTAAAAACCAATACTTCAAAGTTATTGAAAGAAGTGAAGATGATTCAGTGAATTATGATATTCCTCCCCGCAGATGTCCACTTTCATATGCCACCAAATTCTTTGATTATTTAAGCTAGTAAGATGAGATAAAGAATCAAAGCGATTTAAAGAGGTGTTAAATCTCTTTAAATGTAGGTGTTAAATATGTTAGCTATAGCAATTATAATCACGATTTATGTACAATAAACTAATTCGAAATTTAAAATATTTAAAATATTAAACATAAATATCTTAACATAGAAATATACCTAATAATTATAAAATTAAGCTTCAAAGCTTTATACAAATTTATAAAATAGTCCTGAAAAGAATACAATTAATTCAGAAATATTTTTTTGCTCATCTAACATTAAGGATGAGCAAAAATCCATAGGTGTTTTTTGCTCATCTAACATTAAAGATGAGCAAAAATTTATTCAGACAAATTCTATATCCTTTTGTGGAAAACAGTGCAACAACATAGAATCAGATTCGGGAATTGATATAATTCAATTCTCCCTGATGTCAAAATGTAAAGTAGTCAAATATTGTGATGCTAGACATCATTTAAACCCTTAATACGTATGCTAATATTTTCACCTAAGCAATTACAAAGTAATGTTCTTCAATTTTATTTTGACTATCCAATTTATTCTTCAGCATACTTACTATAGCGTGTACATTAGTAGAAAAACAGAAAAATGTTGTTGTTTTCTGCTATTATCATTGTCATTTTTTTTACTGGAACAATAGCAGGCAGGGGTGCACATCCAATGACCATAGAGCATATATTGATTTTTATTGGCTATTTTTTGGGGAAGGGTTATACCTAGTGACTTCCCAGGGGTTACTCCTGGCTCTGCACTGAGGAGTTACTCCTGGCAGTGCTCATGGGACCATATGGGATGCTGGGGGTCAGCATGTGTGACCTGGTTACTGTGTGCAAGGCAACGCCCTACCTACTGGACTATCACTCCAGCCCATATCCAGGGTTTTTAACATCTTTGATCATGTTCCAAGCATTTTTTATTTTTATTCTATATAACATAAGTTTTATCAGTAAATGCTTGAGATGAGAGCCTTCTACTGATAGTATACCACCTACACGGCACAGCCCGGCAAGCTACCCGTGTTTTATTTGTTATGCCAAAAAACTAGTAACAATTATGGACCTCAATTTCATGACCTGGAAGAATGGTTTGAGGCTCTTCCTGTTTCTGGAGCAAGCAGATGCCCTTGGGCTGCACTTGCTTGCAGACAGGACGTATGGAGATGTTACTGGTGCCACTCGAGGAAATCAATGAACTATGGGAAGACAGTGAAAAATACAAAGAGGCAAGGGACAGAGAGATAGTACTGGCAGAGCACTTGGCTTGTACCTGCCCAATGTGAGTTTGATCCCTGGAATCACATATGATCCCCTGAGGTCCTCCAAGAGGGATGACCTCCTGACAGTGAAGCCTTGAGCATCACCAGGTGTGGCCTGCCAAAGCCAAAAGTGAAAAAAAACAGAAATAAAAGGAAGAAAAGGAGTAAATATTTTTGTCATTTTCTTACATGTCTATAAATGCTTTAAATACTCTAGCAGCATTAATTTATTCATGCTGTAACAATTCTACCTGTTTCCCTTTTTCTCTTTAGATGAGCAAGACAAGTTACAATGAGAACAAACTTAATAGTAACCAAGTGAAGTCACCAAGGTGGAGGAGCCATTAATATATTTCCTATATATATGTATATATATATATATATATATATATATATATATATATGCCCCCTAAAGCCACAAGTAGAACATTCTGAAGAGTAAACTGGAAAGACTGCAATAACAATAGAAACAATAATAAAAATATCAAGGCACACTATGCTAGAAAGGAGCTTCCATAAGGAGGAAGTGGCCCAGGTGAAGAATTCTGCCTCTCTACAGGACATCTGTTTTGCTGATATGAGAGCGAATGATGGTAGATGAAAGCCTGATTGCAATAGTTTGGGGAAAAATGAGTGATGCTGTGGATGTTGTGTAGTGACAGGACATTTGTCTTGCAAGAATGAGCCCTCTGTGTTTGATTTCCCATCCTTCAAACAAAACTGAAAAAAGACCAACAACAAGAAAATCCCTGAGAAAAACAGTAAGAGATTTCTGGGTTAAATTTTGTTTTGTTTTCTTTTAGAGTCAATCATTGTTATGCCTGAGGACTCTTATTGATTCCTTGCTTAGGGTTAGTTCTGGCAGTAATTAGGAGATCCTATGGATCCAGGAATTGAACATGGGCCTCTCCCATGCACTATTGGGGGGAGATATCTTTGGTCCTTTGGGAGATATCTTTGGTCCTGGGTTAAAGATGTTTTCCTTTATGTACTGAGAGCAATAATAAATCTTAGTACACTCTTAATCAGCAATTATGAAAGTATAATTCCACAGCCTTATAACATATTTATAATATTTTTATAATTATTTTCCTGTGGAAGAACTACAAAGTAAGAATTACTTAAAATAAAATGGTGGTTTTCTCCTAATACCCTTTATACCTCTGGAAATTTGCATAACCTATGAACTCAACTAGTATAATCCATCTTAATAGCTGCTAATTAATTAGTTAGCTATACATTCCTTTCCCTCATCTACTCAGGCACATTTGTCAAAGGTTCAGGTCATCTTTAAAAACATTCCAGCAAAAACTTATTATTTTCTATAACTGGCTAAAAAATATATCTATTTTTTAGTCTTCAATATCGCTATAGATGTTGATGACAGGCATCTGAGAATACTGAACTATTGGAAGCAATAAATGTGTCTATCTTGATGACTCATCCATAAAAATAAAGATTTAACATTGTTGGATATATGCCATAGCAGAAAGTTTAGGTTTTGCAGTCATTAACAAGAACTATGCCTTTATCTACTCACGTATGTTATTAATCTGTGAGCCAGGCTTTGATCAGTAACAATTATATTAGTTCATTCTCATAACCTGATATAATGGCTTGAGGCTCTTTATGTTTCCTGGAGCGAATAGATGCCCTTGGGCTCTACTAGCATGAGACAGGACATATGGAGATATTACTGGTGCCCACTCTAGCAAATAGATGATCAACGGGAGGATAGAGATAGTGATAGGATAGTGATTTTCTTTCCTTATGTAAGATTCTAGATTATATTTCAATCATATATGGCCAATTGGGTAAGCAATGAAAAAGATTTTGGTTATATTTTTTCATGAAATTAAAAAAGTGAAAATCTATTTTTTAAAAAAATCACACAATTGAAAATAAGGAGAATGTTGGTAAAGTTAGGAAAATCTACATTTGAAAATACATATTATAAAGTTTTGAAGATGTTGATTTAATCCCCTGGTTCAACAAGTGGACATTTCTTGGAGGCTCTTAGATAAAGATTGTGTGAACCTCAGAAGTAAGATTTGCACAGAAAATACACTGGAAACTTCTGAATGTGTGTATGATATCAGATTATATGTCTATGCACTTGATTAATAAAAGATAACTGATTCAAAATAACAAAGACCTATGGCGATGTTTCTGTGGATTTCCTATATTGCAAGAAGGAGTTATTAGTCAGGAGAGACTACTAAAAAATATCAAGATATATCAGTGGTAACTTGAGTTTATGTTTTAAAAGAAGAAAAATGGTGCTTTAGCAATGAGGGTCAAGAAAGGATAACTGACTCTCTGGAGCTGACAAAGTTAATGAACTGAGATATGATGGAGTTGGGATTTCAATCCAGGAGAGCTGTCTTTAGGGGGCTTGTTCTGAAGCACACGCTCACTTATGTGAATTATTTTCCCATACAATTGCCCTGAAATGATCACTAAAGAACTGTGTGGTGTCTGGTACTGATCATTTCTTTAGCAAATTTTAGAATGCTTTCACCGCTCCTCTGTCGTTATAAAATAAAATCTGAGAAGGTAAGTTGATATTTACACAAACCAAAATGGTTGTTCTTTGTTAGAATGAAATTTACCTTTTGGCTGAAACCCTGAAATGAAAATATAAAGTGTAAATAGCACATTTTATTAAATCAACAAGTAAAAGAGAATGCCTAGTATATGTCTCTGAGACACCAGGTCTTGATTAATTTACAGATATTATAACTTATTTTTCCCACTAATTTGATGCATAATTTCTATCTAAACACACATGTTCATAATATCTTTGGTAATATTTCTATTATTCCTTATTTCTCAGTAGTGTAAGGAAAAATTTACGTTTGTTTCACCATGAAATCTACAGAGCTATGAAGTTCATAATTTTGTGAATGTTGACTGTGAATATTCAATTCTTGCATAGACTCTAGATTATATTATGCATATACTGAAACAGCTATTTTAAATAACTATATTGGTAGGCTAAATCTCAGTTTCAATGTGGATGTGTAAATGGAGACTTCCAAGTGTGATCAACAATAGGCTTCTGAGAAATTTCAACTGAATACTGATCCTGATAGTATTTGCTTTACAGTTTAAGGACACAGTTTATGAAGACCGTCCTCTAATTCAGATTTCAGTCACAGGTCTAATCTGTTATGCAGATATCTCAATAACTGTTTATGGATTTGATACCTCTCATGATGCCTTTCCTAAATTCCCATTGTCTACTGCAAATTATTACTCATGCTTCAGATTAACTGGCTAGATTTCAAGGATCCAAAAAACCTGTCTTCAGATTTGAATATTTTGGTAGAATATATCACAGAAGTTGGAAAAAACACATGTACTTCCCAGGATCACTTATTTATAACAAAGGATATCATTTAAGGAACATCAAGTTGGAAGAAAGTATAGGTAGTGGAAAAGGAAGGACACTTCCATTTCATCCCAGGGACAACACAGCTTCTCAAAGCTCCAAGTGTCTGCCACCAAGTTGGAAGCTACAAGGACACCTCTTTGTATGTACATTTTATTAAATGAATATGAATGATTGATTTATTGGTCATTAACTTAACCTCTACCTTTGACTGATTCTAGGAAATCAAGGAACTGAAAGTCCTACATTCTCTTTCTTATTGTTTTTCTTAGAAACAAATCCTCATCCTCAAGGGATTGCCAAAAGCTATTCTTTATTAACATAACAAGAGGTATTTCAGCCACTTTTCTGGATACTTAGAAAAATAAAAGGTATTGGAAAGCTGTGAGTTGATGGGAAAATGATGAGACTGCTAAGGTGTGGTCAGTTGTCAAAATTATTTTCCTTGCAGAATCAACACACTGAGTTAATGTTTGCGGATCACAGCACCCCTCATGGAATTCCCCATTCGAAGAAGAATGAACGAAGAATAAATACACATCGAAATATATTTTGGTAGTCTGACTTGCTAAATATTCTTATAAATAATAGAATCATAATTGATATTATTTCCATAATAAAAAATGTTTTATTGAAGTTTAGATATATTAAATAATCTTGCTCAAATTATGAGAAAAATTGGAAAAAAAGTTAAATCTATAAGATTACTTTCATACCAATAATTTTCATAGCAGTATTTGAGATGTCTATGTATTTCTTGGAGGTTGTGATAAGTATCGTGAAAAGAAAAAAATATGTACTGTAGATTTTATTTTACTACTGATTAAAATATTGCTATATCTAAATGATACTCATTGAAAAATAAATATATACTAATTTTTTTGCTAAGCAGTTGTGTTAGAATATCTTGGCTTCAGTTTGGTCTCCCATCCAAGTACTAAATCCATGCCCAACCCTGCTTAGCTTCTGAGATCAGAGGAGATGGGGCACATCTCACAGTGGTATGGCTGTAGACTTAAGCAAACGATGAACATGGAAGACAAGTGATAAAAGCTTGGTCTCTAAGATTTCTAAATTATTTTGTTATCTCTGACAATTTTTCTTTTTAAGTAAACAAAGAAATAAGTTATTTTACCTTTTTATGTTTTACCATTTACCTTTTAAAAGGTGAAGCTTAATTATTGGGAAGAATATAGGGGAGATTCTATAGAATAAAGGAAACTACAGAGGGAAACAGGGACCAAGGCTACTTCAGCTAGCGCAAAGAAAGCACCAACTGGTGGCATATTCTGACCATTCCACAAGTTTTCAACACATAATGCAATAAGAACAAAAAGAATAACAGTAAAAATAAAATAATATGACATGTCTTTAGCAAAATAGAAATTAAAACATCATGTATCATTGCACAGGTACTATAGGGGAAGAACTTTAAAAAATACTGACACTTGCAAATACAAGTATGTAGAGTGATAAGAATTTGGTCTCACAGTCAGTTAGAAAGCAGAATGGTACAGCTACTTTGATAGTCAGTTTCTATTTTCTTGGAAATCTAAATGGTCTTATCCACAATATCCCACAATTGCAATCCTAGGTATTCATCCAAAAGACACTGAAAATGTATTTCCACACAAACATGCAAACTCATTTATCAGTTTTATTTGAAATTTACCAAAACTTGGACGGTACTAAACTGTCATTCAAAAGGTGAACAGATAAATAAAGTCTCGCTCCTTCAAATAATATACTAGAACAATAATAAATGGTTTTAAGGACTGAAAAGAAATGAAATGACTGTAAATGGCTATTATATTGAAAGAAGTTAAATATTATGTCTATAAGCACCACGTGACATTTGGGAAAGGTAAAGTTTGGAAAGGTAAAAACGTGTTCTCTCTAAACTATCAATGTTCTCTATATGCTTTGAGGTGGAGTGTGGCTAAGGAGAGTAGATAATAAGTAGAAAGCAGTTGACTTTAGGGCAGAAACAACTTGAGTAAGTGGAATCTTATATATAGTTCTAGACCAGAAATGTATGCCATTGAGATGAGACTAAATGGTTCTGATTTTGTTTTCTATCGCTAGGGTCTCAGTCACATCAGTAACATTGGGAGTGGCATATCTATATACCCAAACCAGAGTCAAAAAACCTGAAAATAATGATATCTAAATTATAACAAAGGAACTTTTAAAATGTGCCTGTTAAGGTGGCAGGCTAGGCAGTGGCGCTACAGAGGACTGAGGAAATTTTGGGAATTCTGGTAAAGGGAAGTTAACCTGGCAGTAAAATTGGTGATAGAAGTTAACCTGGGGGGGAAAATTGGGATAGAAGTTAACCTAGGTAAATTGAGATAGAATACATCTAAAACTCAACTACCAACAACTTTGTAAATCACATGTCTTTAATTTAAAAAAAAGGAGTAGATTCTAACACATTTAAGTTGACAGCAATTATCTAAGTGTAGATTCATCAAATTTTAGCACACTTATAACTATGGTAAAGAGACATTGATAGTGGAGAGATCGTGGAGAAGCCTTTGGCACCTTTATTTTCTCTTGATTTTAGTGACCCTTGTATATCACAAATATCTCACAAATATGGCTTGAGAGTCAATAAGGTGTACCAGGAATCAAACTCG
>JAJIBD010024208.1:0-56990 GCA_021461705.1 Cryptotis parvus
TATTTAATTTACTATTGCATAGAGTCTCTCTTCATACTTAAAGGATTGGCTTTATTGAGGTATTATTTTTTAAGTATTTTATTATACCACCGTGAGAGAAACAATTACAAAGATGTTCATATTTGGGTTTCAGTCATACAGTGTTCCAGCACCCATCCCTCCACCAGTGCCCATCTCCCACCACTAATGTCCCTGATTCCCTCCCTCCCCCCCCCAGCCTGCCTCCATGGCAGGTTCTTTATTTCTTTCCCTTCTCTCTCTCTTTCTCTTTTCCTTCCCTTCCAGATTGTGGATTACAGTACATACATTAAAAGGTTGTCATGTGTATCTTTTTGCCTGTATTTACTGCTCATATCTAGGTTGGTACTAGTATTTTTGACAATTGTTAGCACACTGTTCCATTTTCTGTCTTACCTAGCCTCTGACTCCCACACGCTTGCGATAATTTCCACCTTTGACAAGACCTCCTAATACATGTTTCACTTGACCTCGGATATTGGTATCATAATATGTACATATATATGTATATATACATATATGTATATATATATATGTTATGCAAATAAATGCAGTCATTCTATATCTGACTCTCTCCTTCTGGCTAATTTCACTCAACATGATCTTCCTCGATGTCCATCCATTTATAGGCAAATTTCATAACTTTATTTTTCCTAACAGCTGCATAGTATTCCATTGTGTAGATGTACCAAAGCATCTTTATCCAGTCATCGATTCCGAGCATTCTGGTTGTTTCCAGATTCTGGCTATTGTGAATAAAGCTGCTATGAACATAAAAGTAGTGATGGTGTTTCCGCTGCATATTTTTGGCTTCCCAGAATATATTCCCAGGAGTGGTATGGCTGGGTCAAATGGGAGTTCAATTTCTAGTCTTTGGAGGAAGGTCCGTATTGTTTTTCAGAAAGGCTGTACGAGCAAGCATTCCCACCAACAATGGATGAGTGTCCCCTTTCCCCACATCCACGCCAGCACTTTTTTTCTTACTTTTGGATATGTGACAGTCTCTGTGGTGTAAAATGATATATAATTATTGTTTGATTTGCATCTCTCTAATGATTAGTGATGATGAGCATTATTTTCATATGTTCTTTGGCCATTTGAATTTCTTCCTTGTTGAAATTTCTATTCATTTCTTCTCCCCATTTTTTTGATAGGGTTGTTTATTGTAAAGTTCTACCAGTGCCTGATATATCCTGGATATTAACCCCTTATCAGATGGGTATTGGGTGAATATTCTTTCCCATTCTGTGGACTGTCTTTGTATCTTAGTCACTGTTTCTTTTTTAAGGTGCAGAAGCTTTTAGTTTCATGTAGTCCCATATGTTTATCTTTTCTTCTAGTTGCTTTGTTAGTGATGTTTCACCTTTGAAGATGTCTTTAGTTTAAATGTCGTGGAGAGGTTTTTTCATATATTTTCTTCAATGTACTTTTATGGATTCAAGTCTGATATTGAGATCTTTAATTCATTTTGATCTGATTTTTGTGCATGGTGTTAGACAAAGGTCCAAATTCATTTTTATATGCCGCTGCCTAGTTTTTTCCAACACCACTTGTTGAAGAGGCTTCCCTTACTCATTTTGGACTCTTTGAACCTTTATCAAAGTTTAAATGATCATGTGTTTGAGGTTGGGTTTCAGGATACTTAGTTCTATTCCATAAATCCACAGGTCTGTTTTTATTCTAATACCATGCTGTTTTAATTACTACTACCTTGTAGTAGGGTTTAAAGTTGGGAAAATTGATGCCTCCCCATCTTCTTTTTCCTGAAGATTGTTTTTAGCTATCAGGGGGTTTATTGTTCCATACAAATTTCAGGAGTGTTTGATCAATTTCTTTGAAGAATGTCATGAGTATCCTATAGGGACTGCATTGAATCTGCACAGAGGGATAGGGCATATTACCACTTTGACAATGTTAATTCTCCCCATCCATGAACAGGAAATGTCATTCCATTTCCTTGTGTCCTCTTTTTATCTCTTAGAGCAACAGTGTCTTTAGTTTTCTTTGTACAGGTGCTTTACACACTTGGTTAAGTTGATTCCTAGGTATTTGATTTTCTGTGGCACAATTGTGAATAGAAACGTTTCTTTTTATCCCTTTTTTTCTCTTTCGTTATTTGTATATAGGAAAGCCACTGACATTTGGGTGTTGATTTAGTATCCTGACACTCTACTATATATGTCTATTGTTTCTAGGAGTTTTTTGCTAGCAAGTTTAGGGTTCTCTAGGTATAATATCATGTCATCTCGCGAATAATAATAGCTTGACTCCTTCCTTGCCTATCTGGATGCTCTTGATTTCCTTTTCTTATTTGATTGCTATGGCAAGTACTTCTAGTACTATATTGAATAAAAGAGGTGAGAGTGGGCAACCTTGTCTTGTCCCTGATCTCACGGGGAAGACTTTCAGTTTTTCCCTATTGAGAATGAGGTTCGCTTTTGGTAGATGGCTGGGCTTTTGGGTAGATGGCTGTAACTATCTTGAGGAAGGTTACTTCAATTCCCATTTTTATGGAGAGTTTTAATCCTTAACCAGTGCTGGATATTATCAAATGCTTTCTCTGGGTCGATTGATAGGATCATTTGGTTTTTACTTTTTTCTCTTATGGATATGATGTGTTATGTTGATTGACTTGCAAATGTTGAAACATCCTTGCATTCCCGGGATGAATCCTACTTGGTCATGATGTATAATATTCTTGATGAGTCTTTGAATTCTGTTTGCTAGTATTTTGTTGTAGATCTTAGCATTTGTGTTCATCAGAAAGATTGGCCTGTAGTTTTCTTTCTTTTGTATTGTCTCTCCCTGATTTGGGTTTCATGGTGATATGTACCTCGTAGAAGCTGTTTGGGAGTGTTTCTGTTTCTTCTATTTCCTGGAAGAGCTTGAACAGGACAGGCAGTAGGTCCTCCTTAAAGGTTTGGTAGAGTTCACTAGTGAATCCATCTGGACCCGGGCTTTTGTTTTGGACAGATTTTTAATTACTGTTTAATTTTCCTCGATGGTGATAGGCTTATTCAGGTGTTGCAGGTCTTCTTGCTTCAGCCGTGGGAGGTGATAGGACTTCAGGAATTTATCCATTTCTTCTAGATTCTCATGTTCCCACGGCATACAGACTCTCAAAGTAATTATTGAGGTTTTATTAACTGTCAAACTTTTTTGTACTTTTTTGGCAAATTTTGTTAAACTGGTACTAGAGTCAGCGAGGTTGCAGAGAATAATATAAACACACACACAGAGTTCAAGCTTTGACATGGACAGTTAAAAGCACATCAACATACTGAGATGAGGATATTTCACATTCCATTAGCAGGCATCCTTAAAGTATAGAGTAAAATTGGGACAACCTCCCATTCTAATTTTGCCTATGTTGCCCTTTACATCTAAAAATACCCTCAGCTATTTTTATTATAGATTTTCCTGGGTGTACTTGTGCAGCCAATCTATTCCTCATCTATTTTATTCTTTCCTGATATTCTGTTCTTTCCTGTTTTACAGTCCATTATATTCTAAGACCTAAACTTTTTTTTCAGTTTTTTTTCAATCTTGTTTTGTTGTTGTTTTTGAGAGGGATGATCTCCATTGCATATAATACTTAGTATGCAATGTGCTGACTTAATTTTTTGTGTGGACTGTAAAACAATTACTGCAAGTTAACACACCATTACCTCATACACTTACCATTTTGCGTATTTGGTAAGAACTTGGAAGATCCTCTTTCATGGAAAACTAAAGTCTACTACCAGGCATCATTAAACACAGTTACATGCTATCCTGGAGAGTTTATATTCTGAATAACATGCCCCAGTTTCCACCCTTCAATCCCCTGGCAGCCACCATTTGACTCTTCTTAATTTTGAAATTTTTGATTTCACAAAGTAGTGAGAATATAAAGTATTTTTTCTTTCTTTCTCTTGTTATTTCAGTAGCATAAAAATTGCTAGGTTCATACCATAGAGGCAGGCCGGCTAGGGAGGGGGAGGAAATCAGGGACATTGGTGGTGAGAAATGGGCACTGGTGGAGGGATGGGTGCTGGAACACTGTGTTTCTGAAACCCAAATATGAACATCTTACAAACGTCTTTATAATTGTATATCTCACGGTGGTGTAAGAAAATATTTTTAAAAAATAATAAAAAAATTAAAAAGTGAAAAAAAAACTGCTAGGTTCATATTCACTGTCACAAATGTCAGTAATTTCTTCCTTTTGATATCTGAGTACTGTTTAATGTTGTATGTATATAGAAATAGATATGTGTTGCATTTTGTTTATTTATTTTACAAACTAATGATTGTTCTGGTTGTTAACATATTTGGTCTATAATCAATAATGCAGTTTTGAATACAGAAATACAGATAACTCAGAGATTCTAATTTTGTTATTCTACTGATATGGAAAAAATAGACTCTTGTATCATATGTACATATCTCAAATAAATATTAAATAATATTCAGCAATATTGTAATTCTCTATGCCTAAAATAAAAAAAATTAGAAAGTATTATTGACATCCATCTTTCACATTTTAGGTTATATTCACCTTTCAAAGCAAACCTCTCGTGTTCTTTACCTTTTCATTTTAGAATTTTGCTTAGTTCCTGTAGGTACTCAGATAAATATTTACCCACTAAATTGAATGGAAAGTAGTCAGTCTGTAAATTAAGGATATTAATAAATAATGTCTAATTAAGAAACCTATTTGTGAAACTAGAAATAAGGATGGAGATAGGGTGAAGCGAGATATGATAGTGGCAAAATAAATTGTATATTTGTATGTTGTAGATGTGAAATTGAGCAGAGATTATTGAGTCTGCTTTTATTCTGGGCAGGTTGATAAAGCAATTAGCTAGAAATATTTTCAACCTTTCGCATTGCACCTTCACTTGTAAAACAGCTTTCCAAAGAATGAGAATCCTAAGTGGTGGTATTTTTAGAGAAGTCCCATAGCTTCAGTCACAGGTCCCCAAACAAAATTTGTTCCTGTTCCTAACAAAATTGACTTACTTGGTGCTCCTGAAGTGAAGTATATTCACTACTGTGACAAACACAGTCCCAGCTAATTGTTAAAAGAAGGGATAGGACCTCCTGGAAGTTCTTGAGGCTTTCTCCCTCTAGTGGTGAGTGGAGTAGGGATTTCAGGGACTAGATTTGAAAATAGGGATTTGAGATTGGGACCACTTACATTGATGTTACCTATTCTACTTTCTTACAAAATGAGGAGGGTACAGAACAGATCATTTGCTTGCATTTGAATTAAAGCAATTTTTCATTATGGAATAACAACTCCTACCTGCACTTAGCAGTGTGTAGTTCATTACTCATTCTTAAAGAAATGCAAACTTGAACAGTCAGTGGACTCTGGTTATAATCTCAAATCCCCTTCTGTCTGTCAAGATATTTAAGATTACTATTTATAGGAGGTAAGAGAAAAAGAGTTTGTAGTCTACTTTCTATAGTCCATATTAGCACAGAATGTAATTTGGATTTAGTTAACAACATAAATATCTTTGCAAAGACTTGAGAATAAGCTTCTATAGCTTTAGCTTTAAATGAGTATAATTCCTATTTACCTCCAGTTTTTGGACCAAACCCAGAGATGCTTAGGGCTTACTCCTGGCTCTGCACTCAGGAATTACTCCTGGCAGTGTTGAGGTAACTATATGCAATGCCAAGGATCAAACTTGGGTTGGCATGTGCAAGGTAAATGTCCTATCCCTTGGTACTGTTGCTCCAGCCCCATTACTTACCCCTCTTAAACAAAGATGTTGCTCTGATATTAGGACATATTATGATATCATGATTTTATTATGTTTTTATACATCATAATAAATGCATGATGCTATAAAAGAGAGATATCCTCATTAAAAGTATCGGCTCAGAGAGATAGGATAGGGGTAATGTTCTGCCTTGCATACAGCCAACCCCTATTCAGAACCAAGTACTGCTAAGAGTTATTCATTGAACATAGAGCTAGATGTGTCCTGAGCAAAGCTATCTACTAAATGACACAGTACAAGAGATTTTAGACTATCACTATCTTCCCGCTCATCATTGATTTGCTCGAGTGGGCACCAGTAACATTTCCATATGTCCTGCCTCATGCTAGTAGAGCCCAAGGGCGTCTGCTTGCTCCAGGAACATAAAGAGTCTCAAACCATTATATTAGGTCCCATGGGAATGACCTAATATAATTGTAACTGATATCTGGCATATCAAATACGACACGGGTAGCTTGCCAGGCTCTGCCATCACATCTGTAAGTAAGTCTTTCCAAAAAACCCATTTAACACTGTTTTAGAAGAGTGAGAAAATGGACATCCTACAGGGCACTTACCCATTACTCTTCGTGACTGTTAAAAAGTAATTTTGAAACAGAAAAGAGCAAATATATGTGAGGAGACAGGGGAAAAGGTGAAAACTGAAGGCAATGTGGATGCCCGTATTGGACCCTGGGAAACAAAGAGGATACTGATGGGAAAACATACAAATTTTTTGCATATAATATTTACATTAAAAACCATCAAATTTATTTCTAAATTATGTTTACATGAATATGTTGTGGAGCTTGATAAATATATTAAACATTCACTTGTTCACTTAACATCCCGTTATTCGTCGATTTGCTCGAGTGGGCGCCAGTAGTATTTCCATTTGACCCTATCACGTGCCGGTGTGGCTCAATGGCATCTGGTTGCTTCAGGAATACAAAGAGCCTCAAACCGTTCGTTCAGGGTCTTGATGAAGAAGTCTGACCATCTTGTCAAGGTGGAGAATGATATCACACCCAGTAATATTAAACATTATACAGATATAATGAACACAGACTTTATTTTTTAATTTCTCATTTATTCATAGTTATATAATAAAGCAAAATGTACATATATGTTGATATTATATACAATTTAAATAGAGGGCCCGGAGTGATAGTCCAGCGGATAGGGTGTTTGCCTTGCAAGCAGCCAACCCAGGTTCTATCCCCTGCATCCCATAAGGTCCCCGGGCACTGCCATGAGTAAGTAATTCCTGAGTGCAGAGCCAGGAGTTACCCCTGAGAATTGCTGGGTGGACGCAAAATAAATAAAATAAAATAAAATTTAAACACATAAGATACTAAAATGAATTTTATTGTGGACTTGGTTATAGCACGCTTTAATAAAAGTTTTCACCTAATGCACCAGTGAAGGGAAAATTTAATACAGAAAACAAAATTTTCCAGGTTATGAAAAAATGTGAACAGATATGAATATAAGAAGAATCATAGGATAGCTTTTTTTGTTTTGATTGATTTTATTTATTTTTAATTAAGCATTGTGCAGGTGCTAAAATTACTTTCTAAGATAAGTGATATTTAATAATTTTTGTTTTATTAATATTGAGTGCCATATAGATTCAGAAATTAAAACTAAATCATCTTAAGGAGGTTGGAGAGCAGAGATAAGGATGGGATATTTATTTATTTTTATTCATTCATTATTTGGGGGCCCACACCTGTTGGTGCTCAGGGATGACTCCTCCTAACGTTTTGCTCCCCTATGTGGTGCCCAAATAAGCCAGGTACAGCACAATCACTCTGGCCTCTGTACCATCTTTCCACCCTTAACATTAAATCTTACAAAATTTTCCTGTTTTCATTAAAAGGTAATGCATAGAAAGTTCGATTAGTAATGCTGTACAGAAGAAATAACTTTTAAAAATATAAATTCTGTATTTTAAACTTGCAATTAATTTAAACTTGCAAATTAAGTTTAAATTAATTAATTTAAACTTAATTCTAGACTTTCTTTCTCATTGAGTCATAAGGAGAAAAAAAGCTTGATGAAGATAAAAGACTGGTCATAAAAGGAAATAAAAATTGTCTTAGATTTCAAAAAAATTCAGGCAAAATTATAGTTGTATAAAGACCAGAGACACATGAATAAATTATTAGAATACTATAAACCAATTCTATTGTAAGATAATTAGGCATTACATCAGGGCACCAATGTGTTATAGAAAAAATTTTGCTAACATATGAAAATCGTTATGGTAGAAACAGTTTCACAATGTTAGTGACAACATTTTCCTAGTATGCATAATAGGAGAAGATAATATTATATCAATAACTACAACAAAATATTTTTATCTTTCACTGTTTTAAATGCATTGCTCTACTGCCCAAGATATAGTACAGCTTGGCCAACCCTGCTCCATCGCTGCATTACATGTGGTCCCCCAAGCTGACCAGGATTAAACTCTGAGTTCACAGCTAGGAATAAGCTCTGAGCACCTCCAAGTATTGACACAAACTCAAACCCAAAGCAAACAAAAATGCACTTGTTGTTTGTACTTTGTGACGGTTATCGCACCCAGAACTCTTAAATGCCTGTCATTCACTGTACTGCTGAGCCCATCTCTGCTTCTACTCAACAAAAGTTTAAAGACAAAAGTTTCATCTACTAAAAAAAAGTTTAGAGATAAAACATTTTGAAGAAAGAAAATAAAGCTTCCATCACTGTAAACCTATCTCAGATACACAGTTACAAAGTTGTTGATGATTGGGTTTCAGCCATATAATGTTCCAACACCGATTGTTTTACCACTGGACATTTCCCACCACCAATGTTCCCAGTTTCCCTTCCACCTATCCCCAACTTGCCCCCCAATGGCAGACACCTCTCTCCTCTCTCTCTCTCTCTCTCTCTCTCTCTCTCTCTCTCTGTGTTCTTCTCTCTCATAAATATACTTATTTAAAACAAAATACTGATTGGTAGACCGAAGAAATATCATTTACTCTATATATCTGCTCATTTACAAGTTCTGCCTGATAGACATCTGTATAGAGTGCAAGACCATAATGAGTTCGGCTTCTTTATCCTGTTGATTGAATGACGAAGACAAAATGTTATCACAGTAAATGATTCGCTCAGTCTGTCTTTGACAGTATTCAGTATTTCTCTAAATACACAAAAAGTAAACTTTCTACCACATGTATGGCATATAGATAAGAGGATTCTATGCATTGACAGAATAGAAAGTTAAAATGGATAAAAACTATAAGGAAACATTGTAGCTGCATATAAAAGGAAATATTATTTATATGAATGTGTATTTATAACACATTTTATACAAACCTGATAAAGGGGCTGAGGGAAGGAATAATGGGGGTGGGAGAAAAGATAAAGGAGAAACAGAAATAATAAAGATAAGGAAATGATTTAGGATTTCTATGATAGGTAGTAACTTAAATAAGTAAATGAGATTGAATGACTAAAATAGTGATCACTTAAATGACATCTTAAAAGTCATTAAAATGACATCATGCAAATAGGTTGACTTCTGAGCCTAACTCGAGTAACACCTGCATCTATCATTGATTTGTGTACAGGGACAGGTAACCTGTTTTGGGTCTCAGATTCTTTTCTAAAAAATACATATATTTGATATTATTTTCCATAGGTATATTTATTTTATGAATTTCATTTACTTTTGGTCAAACATAATAGGTGCTCCTTTATTTATTTATTTATTTATTTATTTTTGGGTCACACCCGGCGATGCTCAGGGGCTACTCCTGGCTCTGCACTCAGGAATTACTCCCAGCGGTGCTCGGGGGACCATATGGGATGCCGGGATTGAACCCGGGCCGGCACAGGCCAGCCGCGTGCAAGGCAAACACCCTACCTGCTGGGCTATCGCTCCGCCCCATTAGGTGCTCTTTTTAAACACGAAAATGTTCAGTCATTTTAGTGTTTAAGGAGAGATAATCACTGTTAGAAAATTATATTATAAAGAAATATTTTTAGTACTAGACAGTTAAAATAAATGATTACTCACAATTTGGTGAACTATATTAGTCTAGCATTCTGTATCATTCTGATTTGTACTTTATTTTGTGTCTGTTTTATTTACATTTTTCAGTGGCATTCCATTATAGCTTTGTTATGAAGAGTTTGATTCAGAAGTCTGATCTTTAGACAATCTCAGGTGATTTTATTATTCAGACTTGTTCTATTTTCTTCTTACTGAAAAATTTGAAAACATGTTGGAAGGCTACTTAATTTTATTAAAGTGGAAGAGCTATAGGAGACTTTTCTTTTTCTATGTAGAGCGTTAGGAAGACAAATATAATCT
This sequence comes from Cryptotis parvus, assembly GCA_021461705.1. Lineage (NCBI taxonomy): Eukaryota > Metazoa > Chordata > Mammalia > Eulipotyphla > Soricidae > Cryptotis > Cryptotis parvus. The sequence goes on from JAJIBD010024208.1 coordinate 10,129, forward strand.
TAGAAAATTTAATTTTATATTCAGTTACATAGAGAGAGATGGGTTTGATCAGACCAAGTGATGATCACCTAGCTATGTCTTCTAACTACTTCCAGTTATTTTAGCAGACAGTAGTATTAATGTGTGCTGGACATCTGCCCTTGGTACTCATAGGCATACATCCCACTGATATTTATCTATAACTGAATTTGGAAATTATGAAAACTCAGTGTCTTAACTCTAAGATATATGCACTCTTTCAACTTCTTTGTCATTTTTTAAACTCAAGAGTCATATTTTTCTCCTTACTGATCCCCACAAAGAATAAAATATAATGTTACCTCTTACTCTCTGGTTTTATTCTGATTCTGGAACCGAGTAGCTTAGCTTTTGAATCACTTCAGTCATGCCTGCATCTGAGTGCTAAAATAATTCTGTCAGGTTCTAACTGTTTGCTTTGAGAGACTTATTTTGCTGCAGATTCTTGGGACCATCATGGGTAATTGCCAGTAGAATGGGAATAGCAGTGCTTATGGACATTATTACCTGTGGATGAATGTATTATTCCTAAATGGAGAAGTAATTTGATAGCATCATATCTTTTTTCATATCAAATTCATTCTCCAAAAATATTGATGAAAAATTATCATGTATTATTTTCTATTTTTAAAATGTAAATAAATGCCTTTGTCATTAAGAAAGACGACAGTCAAAAAATAGCATAATGCATTTAGAAAAGTCGTATTTTTCCACATTCTGCCATCCGACATTTTTTTAACTTCAGCATTTTTACTTTCTTATTTTTGTTTCCTCATTCTCCTATTATAAAAATTAAACAAAAAACCCTTAAATTTATCTCAAACTTCAAGTGATCAATACTTTAATTTACAAAAAGTGTAAGGATGAAATGAGTCTCTTTCCTTTAGTGGCAAAAGGTTCTTCATTGTTTTCCTTTTTATTACCTTAGCAGTATTTATGGTGAAAGGATTGCTCTGTTATTTTGTCTATAGAGTCAGGTGAATTTTCTACACATAATACAGCATTTTCAGTAATAGTTTTGAGAGAGTTTAAAAAGTTCAAATCATTGCAAGTAGGAATTTAAAATGATAAATGAAAAGATGGAGACAGTTAATAACAAACGCATTAGGGAGCTATCAGATGTCAGAAATTCAGTAAATTTGAAATGGCCCCCATTCCAAAGTGGTTGATCTATGTGTAAAGGTGAAAGTATGCCAAAGAAAGTCATAGGTCTCCAATGAAATTCTGGAGACCTCTAAAAGAAAGAAATGTGTCTTCTTAAAAGGAAATAATAGGGAATCTTCGATTACCTAACAGAGTACTAACACAGTCCTAAAATCATAGTTAATTCTTTGTGAATAAAATCTCAGTTTATTCAGTCTTCGCTCTAGTCCACTAGGCTTGTGAGCAATACTACAGAGTAATTGCAAAGCTTTCAAACTTTCATTCCTATCTTGATCATTATATTTAGACAATGAAAATCTCAAGCATAAAGAGAAATCAGGGACTTTGGTGGTGGGAATAGGCACTGGTGGAGGATGGGTGCTGGAACACTGTATGGCCGAAACCCAAACATGAACATTTTTACAATTGTTAAAAAAAATAATTTTTTTAAAAATCTAATGATAAAAAATTAAATTTAAAGAACTATTTTTACATGAAACAGATTATTGACATACTCTTCTTGTATTTTATTTAGTCCTTGATCAATTTTAGTGTCGTTGGGAGTAATAAAGGTATAGAAATATAGGAATAAACCCATGATTGTGTTTATTCTTCTCATGGTGGAATAAACACATGGTGTCCTTTGTGTGTGTGTGTGTGTGTGTGTGTGTGTGTGTGTGTGAGAGAGAGAGAGAGAGAGAGAGAGAGAGAGAGAGAGAGAGAAAGGAGAAACTTTGGAGTGAGAATGATCCTCAGGTCAAATATTCACATATTTCAAGGTAATTTGCAATAAGGAGACCTTATCTCATTAGGAGAAAGTTCAAAGAAAATTAGCTCAAAGAACACCTATGCAACAATAGTTGTTTATAAAGGATGAAGAGAAGTATGATAGGAAATTAAAGCCCCAACCAAAGAAAAATATATAATATTTTAGGAACATGTTTAAGTCATTATAATAAAATGTGTAGTAATTTTTTATATTTGTTCTTTTTTCTGTATTAGATTCCCATTCTTTGTTAGAAAAAAGGTAAAACTAATTTGCTGATAAGAGAATCCTGTTATTCAGAAAGTTTCCAGCCCATTCTTAACCAGGCATGCGTAGGCCTAATTGAAACGTAGGTCAGAAATGAAGATTAGATGGTTAGGAAAATGATAGAGAATGAAAGTCCTAAGTAAAAAATATAATCTGATTGCAAATAAAGTCATGGAAAAAATACAGAACAAATACATCCTGACAGTTATAAAGAATTAAATAGATTTTCAAAGTTGGATGGATTTAGTTGCCTAAATGTAGTGTGAGGCCCTGTCAGGTTTGCAGGAAACATTGCCTATTTGATGAGCGAATGTGAGGACCTGATTTTTAGAAAAAGATGATTCACAGGAAATTGTAGGCTGTTTTCCTATCAGGGGATAATTTAAAGCTAAAGTTTAGATGAGGTTCTGAGGGAGAATAAAATGGAAGAGAGGTGGTTAGTATGATCACCCTGTTTGGCATTCTGTGAGAATTAATCAGCGTCCAATGAAAGAAGCATAGTGAAACTGTGGTTCACACAGCTATTTAAATATTGCTGTGGGCTGTTGTGCTACTATGGACATTTTAAATTAAAGAGCTTAATCTTAAGGTTTGCAGGGGAAACTTAAAATGGGAGCAAAGAGAAATTACAGAATGGAGGGTGTTTTGGAATAAAAATGGGGGCAAACACACACACACAAAGAGTAAACCAATCGCAGCTTGTATGCTGTCACAAAATTCCCTTTAGGCTTTTGTTTTCAACTTTCTTGTCATACCTCTATACCTTGAGGCACATTAAAACAATAATTATATCCCACTGCAGTGTAGACGACATTGGTGTAAATTTCTTTGCCGCAAAAATACAACCTTGTTATGCTGTTGACAGCACTATGTTGCTCAAGTTTGAATATATGGTGATGTTAGCTCCAAGGTTCAGGACTAAGAAAAAGAAGATGAATTTGCATATAGTGCAACCCCCAGTGATGCTACAGTTCACTTTCATCATCATCATCATCATCATCATCATCATCATCATGATCATCATGATCATCACCATCATAATCATCATCATCATCATCTTCTTCATAACGTAATCATTATCATCACTAACTTAATTTTCTTTCTACTTGATGAGTTTAATGAAGTTTCTCAAAGAAATGTGTTTTTATTGACACTATAACTGTTCCAAACCTGTCCATGATTAATTGATTTGACTCTTTGCATTGTTTGAAGTTTTACCATAAGGTAAATACTGGATTGAGCACTAGCAGTGAACAGTGAGGCTGACCATCTATATTTTTACCACAGTTTAGATTTTTCTGTAAATATCAGTTTCTTTCTTTGCTCAAATTATAATTCACTTCCCATCTGTGCTTTATCAACCTCAATTTCAAAGAATCTTCATGCCATATGTATTTTCCTCTAATACTCAACTATTCCTTTTGGCTGGAATGTTTTATGATAGCTTGTTCTCATATATCTTTATTTTATATTAATGTTTTAATTTCCTAAAAGGTGTGTAATACATTCCCTTTGCCCCAGCAACTTAACTATATTCTACACACCATACATTTTCTCTCCTATAAAAAACTTAATGTTTTTTTATTTTGAATTTATTGGATTTCTTATAGTTTACATGGGAATTCTCAGAAATGCCAGAGAATTTGTTTTTTAGATTTGCCAGATGGCTTGATGTGCTTTACTTGTAAATTCTCAACTAAATTGCACATTCCCTTAAGTAAATAATTATTTACAAAAAAAAAGTTTGGAGACCATGGAAGTATCTTGATCTGAGGAACCTCTTAACCAATACTTGTATTACTTGTATCTTAACCAATACAATATACGTACACAATTACATCACATTCTCTGCACTTTACAGATTAAAGCTCAGCAAAGAGTATGTATGTTTATCCCTATCAAATACATTGGAATTAAGGCTCAGAAATAAGACTTCAAGAAAAAGTAATTCATTCCTTAAAATCAAATAACAAAAAATCAAATGACTCTCCCAGTGTCCAGCCTCTCACGGGGCACCCGGGAGGGATGGCGGGTTCTAGCCCTGGCCCGCCATTCCAGCAGGGCCTCACAACAAGCCAGATGATCCCTTCCCACTCCATGAGGGTCACCATCTTCCACATCGGACTTTCCTCTCATCAGAACTCAGCCCAGCAGCAGATGATCCTATCACAGCCCGGCTTGCATGGCCACTTGGGGCCACGCGGGTTCATCAATAAATGCTGTATTTAGAGGTCACTGCAAGAGTATGCCACCCACACAGCAAGCCTGGCAAACTGCTCGTGTTGTATTTGATATGCCAAATACCAGTAACAATTATATTAGGTCATTCCCTGGGCTAATATAATTGTCTGAGGCTCTTTATGTTCCTGGAGCAAGCAGATGCCCATGGGCTCTACTAGCATGAGACAGGACATATGGAGATATTACTGGTGCCCGCTCTAGCAAATGATGATGAACAGAAAGATAGTGATAGTGATAGCACACCATGTTCTGAATAAGAACTTTTTATTTGTTTTTTGTGCTACACCTTGTGATGCTGAGTGCTTATTCCTAGTTCTTCTGTCAGGGACTACTCCTGGTGGACTCAGGGGATCATATGGAGTGCTGGTGACCCACCTGGTCTGATGTGCACAATGCAAGCTCCCCTCGTTGTACTGTTATTCTGGTCCCTGTGAATTAGCACTAATTTTATGGAGGCCTGCTTTCTTCACTAACATATTTTGTCAACAAGTATCAAGAACTCAACTATTTGTGGTAGTTACTGAGTGGAATATATTTGTATTATTCCTTATTCTCTTATTCATATATGGCCAAATTTAGAAGTTAGCAATAAGAAATCTATTTTTCCTTACTCCTGGGTAAAGACAAGGTGTAGGAATCTGTAAGGTAGTTGTAAGTACTAAAGGCAAATGATTCATTTGAAATTGCTTTCATGTTGATTTTGAGTGATAATTGGATTCCCAGAGTTGATGACTTGGCAAGCAATTTATATGTGACCTAGACATCTAATGACACCACCAGATCCAAGTGCACAGGCCCCACAGTAGGCAATTTATTTGGTTTGGCAAAATACACTCTTCTTTTTTTCATTAGTGAATTTGGCCTCTTGAGGAGAACATTCAAGAGCAATGCAAATATCTCTTTTCCTATCAATACAGCTGTGATTTAGAGGATTTAATCTACTTGAGAGGCAAGAAGAATGGGAGTCTGTATATAAAATAAATGAAATTATAATAAAATGGCACACTACCCAAAGTTTTCTTAATATGTAGAGTATTAATCTGGCACACAGCCTTATTTGCTGCACACAGAGTTCCATCAATCAGAAGAATGAAAAACCTGATTTTTCTAAGATTCTATATAGAGCATTTAAATCACTAGGTTCTATAGATTTTAGTGGTAAATAACATGAAATTTAAAGCAGAATATCTTTGTTGTCTGTTCCAGACTGATTTTCTGTAAAACTAAGAGATAATACTTGTAGTTTCTGCCCTGACACTGTTTGAATTTCACCTTCACTCATGCCCTTTCCTTTGTTATTTTTGTTTTGAGGTCATGTACTTTTATACTTGACTTTGATATCATTCTGTGTCCTTCAGTCAGTTATAAAATATTCCATTTTCATTAGGAAGAGTTTCTCTGATTTGCTTGCTCCCTACAGATAATTGTCCTTTAGGGAAGGTAGAGCTATGGAAAATTAGTAATGTTTTGCTACTAGCTTAGAAAAATTCGAATGAAATTTAAATCTTTCCCCAATGAACTATAAGCAGTTCTGTTGTGCTTGGTCTCAGAGCTGAAGTGTGATTTAATGTTTATCCAGCACCAACAATGTACAGCCACTTAAAAAAAAACAATTCTGTTTATCTAGCACTCCAAAGTTCTAAAGACATGTCACTGCATTGCCTAATTAGTCCTCACAATGCCCTGGTGAAGAAGGAAAAGAGAACATTCACTTATTCCTACCACATACTTTGGAATTAAAGCTCAGACTTTTTATTTTTAACAAGCTAATTGAAGTCTGTGACCACAGGACATGAATGGAACACAACTTCCTGATTCATTAGGAAGTAACTATTAAGTGACATTACTTCATTTTCTCTCTATTCTCTTTTTAATCAATTTTACCATCTGCATTAGACCCTAGTAAACTTTATTTTTGTTGACTGAGGGTGGCATCGCTCAGGAGTTATTCCTGGCTCTTTGCTCAGGGATCATTCCTCCAGAGACCTTAATGGGTGCTAAGAATTGAACAGGGTCCACCAGGTGCTAAGAGAAGTACCCTACTACCACTCTGGACTCTAGTTCAATCTTTTAAATGTTAAAGAAAACAAAAATTTTAATCTTGCTATATAGTCTTCCCTATGTTCAGTATTGTTTTCAGTTTACTCCATTTTCTTGATTTCACTTGTGATTGCATTTAAGCCTACAGTTACTGAAGGTACCACAAAAGTAAATGTGATAATAATTTTAAGATATTTTATCTTTTCCTACCCTGTCCAAATTTCTCTCTCTCTTCCTCTCTCCATTTCCTCTCTCTCTCTCTCTACTCCTCTCCCTTTCCTTCCCTCCTTCTCATCCTCCTCCCTCCTTGCTGATGCTGCCTGCTGGCTCCCTGTTCTCATTGAGGCTACAGCTTCTTTGCTGAATCACTGCTTTGTATTCAGCCAGGGACCATGGAGTATTCCCAGTGTATTTATTTTCTGTTTCTAAGCTGAATGCTGGGTGCTTCTTTGTCCTGATGCCTTCTGCAAGGAGTTAGGGGTGGAGAGTGAGCGGAGAGAGGGGTAGAAATGCCAATAAAGCTTTCTCTATTCCCAGAGGAATGTGAGCAAACTCTTTAACATTGCCACACTCAATGTTCTCCTCTCTGCTGCCCTTGCTCTTAATTGGATCTAGACCCTAGAGAAAATCACTTTGTTAATGGGATGGTTAAAGCAAAAGAGAGGTGGGAGTTGGCTGTGCTCAGTTCTGGCAACTTGTTCTCTTTGGGAATGAGTGTCAAATGCCTGACCTGGGGAAGGGATTCCACAGCCATGATCCTGACAAAGCTTCACTTTTTTTGAGGATAAGGCAATACCAGCTCCTTCTGAATCCTATCCTCCACCACTTGCCCCCCTAGATGGATCGCACATTTTGAATATTTCAAGATTTTAGCAATTGTGAACAGTGCAAAGATGAACCTAGGATTCCAATATCTTTTCAGATAGAGACTTTAGACCCTTAGACTAGGTGCCAAGAATTGCATTGCTAGGTCCTAGGGAAGCTTAATTCTTAGTTTCTTTCAGAAGTGTTCATGTGGTTTTCCCAAATGGTTGGAACCAGTTGAAATTCCACCCAGTTGCTCCTCTTCTTGACCACATGATGTGAAAAAGCTACACTCTGTTTAAACATCTAGCACTTGATGAACACATTTTTCCTCAACCAAAAAATATTGTTAGTAAGGAAAGAGTACTGTAAAGGTTTCAGTAAAACAAAACAAAAAAAAAAACAGTTAATACTTAGGCTGAAGAAGCTATTCTTCTACAACATGGACAATATTGTATTAATTTCTTATAACCCATATACCTCTTATTACTTTACACTAATTATCTTGTGATAAATTATTTGAAGCTATTTTGAGCTATGCTGTTGTCAGTAGCTGTGAACTGTTCTTATGGACATATTTACATATATTCCATGGGTATCTAGAATTGAATTATAAATCTGTATTTAACTATTAATAAATTAATACAATGGCTTTAGTATAGTCACACTATTTAGGCTCACATCAGCAATATAAAATAGGTCCAAATTCTACAAACGTTACAATACTGATGATGTCTCTTTGTTGTAACCATTTGACTCTATCTCTTATTGTGATTTTTTAATATGTATTTAGATAATGTCAATAATTATGTCTTTTATTTAGTTTTGAGGTCACGCCCTTTAATGCTCAGGGCTTACTCCTGGCTCTGTGTTTAGGGATCACTCATGGTGGAGCATGTTGCACCATATGCATTTCCAGTAATGTTGGCTGCTTGCAATGCGAGCAACTTCCCACTGTACTATCTCTACAGTCCATGTTGTAGCTTTTAAATTTCTTATTCACAATTTGTATACACTAAGTATAGTACATTAGTCATAAGTCTCTCCCTATATTGTTTGTTTTTTTTTTTTTGTCAAAACTTGCCTGTGCTCAGGCACTACTCCTGGCTCTGTGCTTAAGGATTACTCTCGGAGGACCATATATATGGTTGGGCTCTAAGGGACTCTAATCTGAGTTGATTATGTGCAAGTTAAGTGCCTTACCTGATATACTAACTCTCTGACCTTCATCCTAGTTTTAATATGGATTTGAATTTTGCTGGTTTAAATAAAAGGAGAGGCTAAAGAGATTGTACAGTTGTGGGTAAGGTGCTTGCCCTGCTCACACCCAAACCAGGTTCAATCCTGGTATGCTGTTTGGTCCCCAGGAATAATTCCTGAGTGCAGAGGAATATTAGCTCGAAACATTGCTGGGCATGACTCAGAAAGTTAAAATAAATAAAAAAAAAATTAAGACTGGGGATTTAGGTTATACCCAGTATATTTAGAGTTTTGCCTGTGCTCTAATCCTGAGTGATAGGGGTCACTCCTGACAGTGCTCAGGGCCCATCATACATCATGGGAACAACCCTTGTCAGCACCATGCAAGGTGAGTGTCCTGCCTGCTGCACTACATCTCCAGCCATGTCAAAGTTTCTAGATATTTATGGATTCAGGTTTTATATTATAGCTATGAACTTTAAAATGAAGTATTCCAGCAAGTTTTAATAAATAATGTTTTATAGTTTAGCTCTATGTTTTTGTCTGTAACTTGCTTTTAATTTTCATAGATGGTGTGGGATAGATTCTAAATTTATGTTTTTAATGTGGATATCTAGTTGATCTAAAACCATCTGTTGAAAACACTACCTTATCTCTGTAGAACTGAATTTTATCTTTTTAGTGAAGCACAATAGTTTGAGTTGAAATATATTTAGAGAGAGATTTGAGAGGAAAGAAAAACAGATTTTTATCTAATATTCTATCTCCAATTACTCATGAAAATGATGTTCCATGAAGCTCAAATGTATTTGATAAAACAGCTATTGCCATAGGATTCTTGAAATTTATTTTACTCTATTCTTGCCTTTATTTGTAAAAGAGGTAATGATTTACATATATATATACATATATATATTTAAATTTCTATTCTAAAATTTTTCAATATAGGGGTGAGACATATTGTGTAGAAATAGATAAAGTAGGTAACAATGGGCAGTGTACTTATTCACTTAATCATTCATTGCCCATTCATTTATCACTAGTTGTAATGCGGAAGTAAAAGAAGGCAGAACATGCTTTTTGTGATTACCTATTAGTCATTTACACCAAATGGGAGATGAGGGTAAGTTTTTTGTTTTGTTTGTTATAGGACCACACCAGAAATCACTCTTTTTTTGTGCTTTGGAGTCACACATGGTGATGTTCAGGGGTTATTCCTGGGTCTGCACTCAGGAACTACAGCTGGTGTTATTCCTGAGTCTGCACTAAGGAATTACAGCTGGAGGACCATATGGGATAAAACCCAGGTTGGCCGCATGCAAGGCAAACACCCTACCCACTGTACTAATACTCTGGGACATAAAAATCAGTTTTCAAAGTATGTTATCAATACATCTTTTATCATTTAAAAAAAGTCAATGTCTACTAGTGAGAAGGGGAAACAGGTGTTTTGGGATGAGGAAATAGCACTTGAAAATATTGAGTTATTAGTGCTAATGGAAGAATTCAGGGGTACAATCATGGGTTGGTTGGGAAGACATAGTATATTGGCATGACTGCTGCATACAACCAGGAAAAGCTCAAGGTGAACTTAGGAAATGGTGAAACTTTGCTAGACAAACATGAAGATTACAAAAGAGAACCAAAGAGGATATATTTGTAAATGTAGAAAGAGTTGTCATGAAGCCACTTGAATACCATGATCTCTGAATGTAGTTTTAATTAATTTTTTTGGCTAGGGCAAGTGAGTAGATAACTCATGTTGAGCTAGGTGGCTTAGAGATTCTGAAGGTAAGAAAAAAGGGGCAGCAGTGGCATTATCTGGAAACATATAATAACAGTATTTGTTGGTTGATAAAAATAAGGTAGTATATTTATACTGAAATAAATTTAAAAATCACGAGGTGTATTTGCTAACTGATCAACAAACACTTCTGCCTTGTTCGTTTAACATGGCAAGGACAAATAATGATTCAAAGATATCACTGAATTATCAAGGGTGAAAATCAAAAAGGAAAACAAAGTAAATGAAAAGAAAATTAAGAAAAGGGTGCATTTGGTGAGTAAAAGTGATAGTGATGAATTAGGTTTTTGACCTACTTAGTTTAAGATTGAGGTGACATCAAAATAGCTCTGGAAGTTTTCTGCTGCAGACTAAGACAAATGAGTAGTCTCATGAAAGAGATCAGTGCTGAAGATTGGATTGGGAAATTTTGTACCATATTGTAAGAGAGATTAATGCTTTACAATAAACATAAGTAGCAAAAACCAAATAAAACAGAACAAACAAAAACACATCAACTTCACTCTGTTATACAAGAAAATGAACAAATGAAAATTTAGAAACCAGTGAAAGAATAGAGAAATGATAAACATATATTTAATGCAGATTCCATTCCAGATGGCAGGCACAGCTTTCCAAGCCCGTGTCTGTGAATTTAGGTTATGATACCTTTGTAATTCTGTCTGTCACTCCAGGATATGTTTCTTTACACCATTCAAAAGCACTGCAGGATATTGTTGTGGCTACTCTGCAGGAAGTGCAGAAGACCTAGAGAATTTGGGTCTTGGTACTTAGGAAACCAAAACTTTTTATCTAATGGGATCTCAAAGAAATACAAAAGAGTTGCTTTGGCCTCTAGTCATTTTATCATAATCGGAACTGACAAGTGAAATACAATGACTCATTCTCTTAAAGTAACTGAAAACCCAAACCCTGCCTGTCAGTTAACAAAAAACAGGAAAAAACTAAGCACCAAATAAGGACAAGGCCATGCCTTTCCTTCCTGTCTCATCTTCTCCTCCTATTCCTGGCCTGTGTTTTCTAGTCAGTAATTTCTTCAACTGATCGATCCCTCTTCAGCTAGTTCCAGTGATTTTTTTTTCAGCAGAGAGAAACTTACTTTTTGCAGGTGAGAGATAATCAAATTGAATATTACACAGCCCCTGAAGTGCAGGCAGCTGATAACAAGAGCCAGACTCAATATCCTGACAGATGTTGTCTTGGATTGATTAATCTCTTCTCTCTCCATGTAGGCTTCCTCCAGCATAGACAGCACAGCCCATGGCTCCGTCCCAGCTGGCTTTCTGCCTGGCTAGGACTGGCTCAAGCTACTGCCCTTTCAGGACTGCGGTACGAGCACTTCCTTCTGAGCGGGAGGAGTGAACCCCAGCATTATGTTCTAAAATCCACCATACTGGAAGGCCACATTCTGCACTTACTTTATGGTGCTAATAATGAAGCACTTTGAAAATGTTTCACCTAGAAGTTTTGAGCTGAAAAGAAAATGAAAACTTGTCACTTCAAGAATTGAGGAATGTACATTTGTGTTGTGAGAAGAATTGTGAGAGCTTAGAACAGACATATTTTAAAAAATTGCAGTTAGGAAAGTAGTTTCTAAGACTGTTTTGTTATGTATGGCAGGTAAAAAGACATCCCGGCATGATTTGAAGTTCTTTTTCCTCTCTTCTTTATCTCTATTGTCTTCTTATTTATTTTGGTCTGGTTGGTTTGGGGTTTTGGTTTTAAGGCACACCCAGATGTGCCCCAGAGCTTCCTCCTAGAAATATGTCCAGGTACACACCTGGTGGGCTCAGAGGAGCCGAGGTTAGCTGTGTCCCAGTCTAGCTTCTCACTGGACCTGATGTTTCTCTGCCACACCCAACTTCACTTCATCTTTTCCTGCCCACTTTCTTCATTTCCCCAGTATTTTCTGTCTTCATTTCCGGCTACCCACCAACTTTGTTCTTTCTATTTAAGAACATATATCATATATTAGATACTCTAAAACTGAAGAGGATCAAAATAAATTTGTCCACATGAATGAAGAATTTTAAGTCACAAAACAATGGAAGAGGCCTTATGGCAGGGAAGCCTATACAGTAGACTAAAAGAAAACTGAGTGTGGAGGAAAGAGTATCTTTATGTAAGAAGACAGCACTACCCAAGACCTGAAAGATGGTACAATATTTGGTAAAAGGCAAAGGAGAATAGTCCAGGGAAAGTAAAGTTGGCAGGGAATTGGGGTAAAACATGTACCTTGTCAGAATGCCCCATTAAATAGCTGTTCAAGTCAGCACTCAACCCCACTTGGAAAAATATTGACGATCACCTCCTCAAACATTCAGGCTCTTTAGTCTGAGGTTTACTTTGCCCACATTGCATTTTTTACTTCATTCTGATCTAAATCTATTATCTCAAATGTAAGGGGTCTAGCATTGACTTTCTTCCAACTCTAATATTGGTGTTTATTTGAAAGCCTTCTAGCAATCACAAGTCAGTTACATAACTCCTTTTCTGTCCTAGAGCAAACCAGTCGGGGCATCTATGCAGAGAGACTCAATGTGGTTTTCAGAGTAAGTGTATACATGATTTCATTCCTGTGGAGTAGATGTGAGCCTAAGATAAAGTAAGGCTGATCCAGGCTTGAGATGAGCAGAGAAATATGTGGGGAATTGGGAGAGAGCTTATGAGGAGGAAACGTGGAACAAACTTAAGAATGGGAGTTCTTTGAAATTTGCACTCTTGCAACATTGGAATCCAATTTTAGAGCAGTCTTGCCACATCGCAGTGTTCAGTAAGCATGGCTAATTGTTCTCTTTTAGTACCAGTGACCGAAGGCCAATGACCGCCCCCCACCACCCCCAACCAAATTTCATACTACCTTGGCTTTGTAGAACCCAGTTTAATCTATGGAAATAACTTGGTGTGAATTATAATTCTGCTTCTTTGAATTTATGTATGATTTTGATGCTTAGAATTGCCAGAATACATAGTGAAGTCTTTGTGAGTCCCATTGCTTTAAGGAAAACATTTGTACTGGGAATAAACATTTTCTTTTCAATTTCAAAATTTGCTGTATGCCTTTGCCCCCGAGTCCTCCTCCTTTCGCCTGCTTCCCCACTAGGTACCTTTTTTCCCCCTTTCTCACTGTCCCTTGCAATCTGAATCTTTATTGTTTTTTTCATGTTCATATAGCATTATTTAATATTTAATATTCCACCGTGAGATATCCAATTACAATGATAAGTTCACAGAGGTCACATTTGTCTCAGTCATACAGAGATCCAGCCCCCATCCCCTCCACCCACCTCAACTCACCAATGTCCCCGATTCCCCCCTCCGACCTTGCCTTGCCTCTATGGCAAGGTCTTTATCTATTTGGTTTTCTTTCCTCTCTCTCTTCCTTGCCTTCCACATCATGGATTACAATACATACATTCAGAGGGTTGTCATATATATCATGTCATATATATCATGCCTGTATTTAATGCTCAGTTTTAGGTTGGTATTAGCGCTGTCAACAATTGTTAGTACAATGTTCCTTCTCTGTCTCACCTAACCTCTGTCTCCCACATTTTAAAGTAATTCTTACATACTTGATAACACCTCCTGATCCATGTTTCGCCTGACATTGGATATTAGAATCATAACGATGACATATATATATATATATATATACGTATATATATGTATCGTATATATGTATATATATATATATTCGATATATATATATGCTATGCAAATAAATGTAGTCACTCTATATCTGTGTTTTTCCTTCTACTAATTTCACTCAACATGATTCTCTCCTATACATCCATTCATAGGCAAATTTCATAAATTCAGTTTTCCTATCAGCTGCAGAGGATTCCTTTCATTGATGTGACACAGTTTCTTGTTTTTTTTTTCTTTTTTTTTTTATTTATCTTTAGTCACACCCAGCGATGCTCAGGATTGACTCCTGCCTCAGCACTAGGGAATTACTCCTACGGTGCCTAGGGACCATATGGGATGCCGGGTATAAAAACTAGGCTGGCCGATGCAAGACAAATGCCCTTCCCACTGGACATCAGACACTAAAGAAACTCTGGCCACCAAAGTTTCTTTATCTAGTCATCACCTCTCGGGCACTCTGGTTGTTTCCAGATTCTGGCTATTGTGAATAGTGTTGCGATGAATATGTAGCGGTAGTTAAAGTTTCCGTTGTGTTTTTGCTTCCGAGGGTAAGCCCTCAGGAATGGTGTGGCGCCAAATGGGAGCTCACTTTCTAGTTTTTGAGGAATGTCCATATTGCTTTCTAGGAAGAATGTACCAGTCCACATTCACACTCAACAATGGATGAGAGTCCCCTTTTCCCCCATCCACGCTACAGCACTTGTGGTTCTTAGTCCTTGGGATATGTGCCAATCTCTGTGGTGTAAAGAAGATATCTCATTGAGGTTTTGATTTGCATCTCCTGATGATGAATGATTGATGAGCATTTTTTCATATGTCTTTGGGCCATTCGGATTCTTCCTTGTTGAAGTTGTTGTTCATTTATTCTCCCCATTTTTTTTGCTGGTTGGCTGTCTCTTTTATTGTAAAAGTTCTACCAGTGCCTGATATATCCTGGATACTAACCCTGATCAGCTGGGTATTGGGTGAATACTCTTTCCCCATTCTGTGCACTGATTTGTATCTTGGTCACTGATTCTTTGGATGGCAGAAGCCCTTTTACTTTCATGAAGTTCCATATGTTTTTTAAGTATTTATTATACCTACCGTGAGATATACAAATAAAAAGATATACAATTAAAAAGTTCATATTTGGGTTTTGGTCATACAGTGTTCCAGCACCCCTCCCTCCACCAGTGCCCATCTCCCACCACCAACATCCCCGGTTCCCTCCCCTTCCCCAGCCCACCTCCATGGCAGGTTCTTTATTTCTTTCTCCCTTTCTTTCTTTTCCTTCCCCTTCCAGACTATGGATTACAGAACATACATTAAAAGGTTGTCATGTGTATCTTTTTGCCTCTATTTAATGCCTCAGCTCTAGGTTGGCATTAGTACCCTCACCATTATTAGCACCCTGTTCCATTTTCTGTCTTACCTAACCCTGATCCCCACACATTTGTGATAATTTCCACCTTTGACAAGACCTCCTGATATATGTTTCACTTGACCTTGGATATTGGTATCATATTATGTACATATATATTTATGCCATGCAAATAAATGCAGTCATTCTGTATCTGTCTCTCTCCTTCTACTAATTTCTCAACATAATCTTCTCCAGTCCATCCATTTATAGGCAAATTTTATAACCTCATTTTTCCTAACAGCTGCATAGTATTCCATTGTGTAGATGTACCAAAGCTTCTTTATCCAGTCATCGATTTTTCGGCACTCTGGTTGCTTCCAGATTCTGGCTATTGTGGATAATGCTGCAAAGAACATACAAAAGTAGGGATGGTAGCTTCCGCTGCTATTTTTGGTTTCCCAGGAGTAGATTCCCAGGAGTGGTATGGCTGGGTCAAATGGGAGTTCAATTTCTAGTCTTTGGAAGAATGTCCATATTGCTCTCCAGAAAGGCTGTACCAGCAGGCATTCCCCCCAACAATGGATGAGTGTCCCCTTTTCCCCACATCCACGCCAGCACTTGTTGTTCTTGCTCTTTTGAATATGTGCCAGTCTCTGTGGTGTAAAGTGGCACTCATTGTTGTTTTGATTTGCATCTCTGATGATTAGTGATGATGAGCATTTTTCATATGTTTTTTGGCCATTTGAGTTTCTTCCTTGCTGAAGTTTCTGTTCATTTCTTCTCCCCATTTTTTGAGTATTTTTTTAACATTTTATTATACCACCGTGAGTTATATACTATAACATTGCTCACGCTGAGGTTTCGGGTCACACAGTGCCCCAGCACCCCGCCTCCACCAGTGCCCCTCAGCCACCACCCATGTCCCCTACTCCTCCTTCCCACATCCTGCCTAAATGGTGGGTTCTTTTCCTCCTCTCTCTCCTCTCTCTCCTCCTTCTCCACACATTGTGGGCTGTACTCACGCACTTAGAAGCCAACATTTGGATCTTTACCTTGAGCTCATCTCACCCACTCTCTGTTCAAAGCCCCTGTCACTACACCTCACCTCAGATTCTTTCATTTGCATTCTCGTAAGCACCTAAAATAATTTGACATCCTGCATTGCAATGCAGCACAAAGGACAAGAAGCAATATTATTTATTATAATGCCCTAAGTTTATAATTTAGCTGTAGGAAGTTTCAATATCTGTATCATACCTGTCTGTAATTGTGTCCCGTACATATAATCGGGAGGTCGCTCAGGCCTGTTTTAATAAAAAAAAAAAATTAAGGATACCCTGAAGACTATACAACTAAGCTGAGCCCCCTTAGCTAGATCTTTTGTTATATCTAAGGAAAGTATCATGGAACATATATTTTTCCTTCAACTTAATGGGCCACCTATATTTACTGTAGCAGGTTCTAATCTGTTCTCTGCACATTTTATATTGGGCTTATTTTCCTTGAGATCTCCCCTCAACAACATTAGGGGAACAGGCTGCACTTCTCCTTATCCAGAAAGGCTATTTGATATATCCTTCTCCCAATTCATTCCCTATCACTTATTAGCATGTAGGACCTTCTATGATCTTTGTAGCCCTTTACATCTGAGTTTCTTCTTCTATAAAATACTTCCACCATCAAAATTAGAATAAAATAATAAATTCTGGCTTAGGAGAAATATTGGACTCTAAAATAAGATTACTCCCAAAGTATTGTACATTAATAACTTAATAACATAATAAAATAGAAATATAGGCAAATATAAAAGTCAGAGCCTGGAAAGCTACCATGTTTTACTTTGATATGCCAAAAAACTAGTAACAATTATGGACCCCAATTCCATAACCTGAATAATGGTATGTGGCTCTTTCCTGTCTCTGGAGCAAGCAGATGCCCCTTCGACTATACTTGTTTGCGAGTAGGACATATGGAGATGTTACTGGTGCCCGCTGAGCAAATCGCTGAACAACGAAAGATAGTAACTGATACAAAGATACAAAAGGAAAACAGTTTATGATCTCAGAAATCTGCATTTTTTCATAGAGAAAGGAGGAAAAAGTAGAATATTTAGAGGAAAACTAAGCAACTTCAGTTATTCTGGTTAAAAAGATCTTTGCTGTGGTCACTGATCCTAAGAGACAGTAGCAGGTTCTATGTTTCTGTTAATGTATATAGGTTGACTTGGTTTTCATTGTGGGGGGGCTACTCCCAGTGGTGCAAGTCTTATTTCTGGCTCTGTGCTCAGGATCACTCTTGACAGGTTGGGCTGGGGAGACCATATGTTGGGAATGAAACCTGGGTAGAGTTTAAGCGATGGGAAGTGCCCTTACGTCCATGGCTCAGGGCCTCCTTTCTTTATGGTCCTCATCCAAGGAAGACAAGCATTTTACAGGAGACTGGGGAAAACGAGATTAATTGAAATTTGGTCAGAAAGACAAGGTAGAGCGGGAAAAATAATGGGCACCAGGGAAATATTTGGTCATCAATACTGAGGAATAATGTGGAAATTAAATGGTAAACAAAAATATATATTGAAACATTATGGCCACACATAATATTATATATGAGTATATGTACATATGTATGGTATATGTGTATATGTACACATATACACTATAATATGGGGTCACATGCAAATTATATATGTATGTATATTGTGTATGTGTCATGATGATCACTGTAGTGACCTAACTACCAGAGTTCAGTGAACCAACTGAAACAGGATATACATGTTTTAGCAATCCCAAACCCAATTTTCTTTTTTCTTCTTTTTTTAAATGAACTAAAGACACATACCATAGAATCTATTAGATTTTCTTTTTAAATTAGATTGAGGCTTTTTTTACCTGAATGCAATCTCACTGAAATATAACAGGACTGAGACCCCAATTACATGATTGTTTCGTCTGCTGCAGATAAATGAGATATAAGATCTAGGGTCAGATGTCTATGGTTTTCACCTGCATATCTGATGGTAAGAATGATCAAGAATACAGTATGAACAGATAGACATAGACCCAACAGTATTAGCATAAACTAAAGAATTCTACCACACAGGTGAGTTATTCCTTGGCACAATATTAAATTTAATTTAGAAAATTTAAATATTGAATATATACTAGACTATAAGGAAAGAACACTTTTGAGATATGTGGTACTGGAAAGAGCAGGAGATATTTTGGGAAATTTAGAGTTTTTTTTGTTTTACTATAGTAAAAAGCTTCTGCCACTTTGCTTTCAATGAGTCCATTATGAAAAAATTGTAAAAGTCCCCAGATGAATCATAAGTAAAATGCACCTTCCAAAAATGATTCTTCCGAATTCAAATTAAGTACGTTCACCTAACATATTATGTGAATTCATTTTCAAGATATTTTAAAGTAAAGCAAACTTTATTTACATATAAACACACACACACATTATGCTACATACATACTTGACCTACTTCTTTATGTTGGATTATTTTTTGCTTAAGAGTTTTAATCAGTAATTTTAAATTTATTTTTTTATTTTTACACATTACAAAGATATACAATTAAAAGGTCATGTTTGGGTTTTGGTCATACAGTGTTTCAGCACCCGTCCCTCCACCAGTGCCCATCTCCCACCACCAACATCCCCGGTTCCCTCCCCCTCCCCCAGCCCTGCTCCATGGCAGGTTCTTTTATTTCTTTCCCTTTCTCTCTCTTTCTCTTTTCCTTCCCCTCCAGACTATGGATTACAGAACATACATTAAAAAGGTTGTCATGTGTATCCTTTTGCCTCTATTTCATGCTCAGTTCTAGGTTGGCATTAGTACCCTCGACTATTATTAGCACCCTGTTCCATTTTCTGTCTTACCTAAACTCTGACTCCCACACGTTTGTGATAGTTTCCACCTTTGACAAGACCTCCTGATATATGTTTCACTTGACCTTGGATATTGGTATCATAATATGTACATATATATTTATGCCATGCAAATAAATGCAGTCATTCTGTATCTGTCTCTCTCCTTCTGGCTAATTTCGCTCAACATAATCTTCTCCATGTCCATCCATTTATAGGCAAATTTTATAACTTCATTTTTCCTAACAGCTGCATAGTATTCCATTGTGTAGATGTACCAAAGCTTTTTTATCCAGTCATCGATTTTCGGGCACTCTGGTTGCTTCCAGATTCTGGCTATTGTGAATAATGCTGCTATGAACATAAAAGTAGGGATGGTGTTTCTGCTGCGTATTTTTGGTTTCCCAGAGTAGATTCCCAGGAGTGGTATGGCTGGGTCAAATGGGAGTTCAATTTCTAGTCTTTGGAGGAAAGTCCATATTGTTTTCCAGAAAGGCTGTACCAGCCGGCATTCCCACCAACAATGGATGAGTGTCCCCTTTTCCCCACATCCACGCCAGCACTTGTTGTTCTTGCTCTTTTGAATATGTGCCAGTCTCTGTGGTGTAAAGTGGTATCTCATTGTTGTTTTGATTTGCATCTCTCTGATGATTAGTGATGATGAGCATTTTTTCATATGTTTTTTGGCCATTCGAATTTCTTCCTTGCTGAAGTTTCTGTTCATTTCTTCTCCCCATTTTTTGATGGGATTGTTTGTTTTCTTCTTGTAAAGTTCTACCAGTGCCTGATATATCCTGGATATTAACCCCTTATCAGATGGGTATTGGGTGAATATTCTTTCCCATTCTGTGGACTGCTTTTGTATCTTAGTCACTGTTTCTTTTGAGGTGCAGAAGCTTTTTAGTTTCATGTAGTCCCATATGTTTATCTTTTCTTCTAGTTGCTTTGTTAGTGATGTTTCACCTTTGAAGATGCCTTTAGCTTCAATGTCGTGGAGGGTTTTTCCTATATTTTCTTCAATGTACTTTATGGATTCAAGTCTGATATTGAGATCTTTAGTCCATTTTGATCTGATTTTTGTGCATGATGTTAGACACCCAACCTCAAACACATGATCATTTAATCTTTGATAAAGGTGCAATGAGTCTAAAATGGAGTAAAGAAAGCCTCTTCAACAAGTGGTGTTGGGAGAACTGGGCAGCAACATGTAAAAAATGAATTTGGACCCGTGTCTAACATCATGCACAAAACCAGCTGCTTGATACTTATAGCTTCTCTTTGTCTGTCAGGGATATAGAAGGGTGGCTGGGGTGTGACTCTCAACTTTCCTCTATAAGTATCTTTCCTAACAAAGCCATTTATCTTCTGACAAGAACATCTAGTGCCAGCTGCTGATGAATTTTTCTATTCATGTGTATATGTAGTATATAAAATAGAATATAATTTCATGCATAATATTGTTGACCTTCAATGGATTATCTTTGGGTGGTGAGGATTACAGAAAATTGTTACTTTATTCCTTATGCTTTTCTGCAATAAATGGATGTATTTTATAAAATGAATAATATGTACAAATGTTAAAATTTTATAAGAAAATTTATGTGGCATGCTGCTGTCAAGCTTTGAAGAGGCCAGGCCGTGAAGGGCTCAGAAACTGTCAAGTAAGTAGTTGTCAGGGAACAGAGAGATCCAAAGGAAAGCTAAGGGTCATAGGAGAGAGCTGGAGGAGAGAGAGAAAGCAAGAATGGGGACTCTGAGGAGAGACAACAGAACACAGAATGGGAAATGAATCTGATCATAATCAAGGTAACATAAATTGGCTCCATTGTATTCCTGCTTTAGGAGGTTGGAAAACCATTACAATAACAATTATAACAATTTTAGGTTCCTGTTCTATGCGCTGTAGTTTCATTATCCTCCAATGTATTGTAATTGTTCCTAACATCCTGATACTACAAAAGAGGAAATGGAATAGTTGCATCCTTAATTTTAGTTGTATTTTATTCTTGGCTCTGATACAGTACCTTTTCGAATTGTCTGCATATACTAAATTGAGAACTTTATCGCTCCACCCTATTACAATCCATTCATTACCACAGTAATTTAAAATATGAGCAAATCAATTGGTACCAAAAAGGGCAAATGTATGCTCCCCAAGATGTAACTCCTGGCATTCATTTTATCTGATGTTTTTGCAAATATCCCATTCCACTCTCTGGCATTCTTTTTGTTTGTTTTTTTTTGGATCACACTCAGCATGCTCAAGAACCTCCTGGCTCTTCGCTCAGGAATTACTTCTGGCAGTGCTCGGGAGGACCATATGGGATGCCAGGGATTGAACCCCGGTCAGCTGCATGCCAGGCAAATGCCCTACCCGCTGTGCTATTGCTCCGCCCCCTTTCTGGCATTCCTTTTCCTTACAACTGAACCCAGGTGCACCTGACAGTTGGAGGTTGTTGTCTTTAGTTTGAGACCTGAATTCCACAGCTGGGTCTAAGAAATCACAGTTCTATTGATGGGGAGAATGGCAGTGGAACACGACGATAGTTCAGCAGCATCTGTCTGGCCCCACAATGTCACACAAAGATTATTGAGTATTGGTGACTGTGATTAGGTAGTGCGCAGTAATGATGGCAGGAGAGAGTTAGAGGCGCCCTTGCAGACTGTTCTCAGAGCCTTTTCACTCTTGTCTCACTCAGGTTCTTCTCATTCAAAACAATAGACACACAGTCCTCTTGTGGTTTATAAGCATGACACTGCCTCCTTTAAATCTTGTTCTGACATCAGCCTATTTCACAATAGTACCTTCCTTTCTTGGTATCTTCTTTTCTTTCTTGAGGAAGAGGGTAATGTTCAGAAAACACTGTTGAGCATCTTATTTTTTTAGAATGACTGCATTCATTTGCATGGCATATATATATTTGCATGGCATATATATGCCATGCAAATAAATGCAGTCATTCTAAAAAAATAAGATATATAAATATCTTGTTATATATGATGTATATGTTATATATCATAATATGTTATATATAACATATTATGATATATATAACATATAATATGTTTTATATATAACATATTATGATACCAACATCCAAGGTCAGGCAAAACATGGATCAGGTGGAAATTACCACAAACGTGTGAGCAGAGGTTAGGTAAGACAGGTAAGGGAACAGTGTGCCAATAATTGTCGAAACTGTTGGCTATCTTAAGGGTGCAGTGTGGGTGTGATGCTATGGCTGAGCCCAGGACTTCCCATAGGCAAGGCATGTGCTTCAGCCCTTTGGGCCACCTCCCATAGGGAGCCTCTTCTACTAATGTATTGCATTTCTTGGAGAGTCACATTGACCCCTTCCTTGTTTCCATTCATTTCCCAAGCATTCCTGCCTGGGATGCTTGGAAAATGAATGGAAACAAGGAATGAATGGAAAACGAATGGAAACAAACCTTTCCTTCTGCACATTAATGTAAACATTATCACTGAAGGCTGTGCCTGTGCTTTGTTTCCTGGCCTTCATCTCACTCCTCTCCTGCCAATAGCTGGCATTATTTTATCCCTCTCCCCTCAAAACTTTCTCCTCCAGCTTCCTAGCTCTCGATAAATGATTTGATCAACCTAAATTATACTGTATATTAAATTATAAAATTATACTTCGCTTGATCACTTGACTTCCAGTAGATCATTGATAATTCAAGTGGGCACCAGTAACATCTCAATACGCCTTGTCACATGTGAGATAGCCCAAGGGCATCTGCCCACTCCAGGAACATAAAGAGCCTCAAACAATTCCATCAAGTCATGGGAATGAGGTTTATAATTGTTACTGGTATTTGGCATGACAAATACGACACGGTACAGTTTAATGTTATTTTCAACTCCTTATTTGCAAATAATAGCATCAGATCTATAATCCATTCTTTTTACATCCCTTATGGTACTTCCTTGGTTTAACCTCTGACATTCTTCATCTTAACTGTCCATTCTACTACTAAGCCATTTTTTAAAAAAACTGAATCGCTGTGCAATAGACGATTACAAAGCTGTTCATGATTGGGTTTCAGTCATATAGTGTTCTAGTACCAATCCTTCCACCAGTGCACCACCACCAACCCCCAACCTGCCTCTGTGGCAGGCACTTTTCTTCTGTCTCTTGCTCTGTCTTTCTGTCACACACACACATGCATGCACACGCACACACACCTCACACATACACACACACACTTTCTCCTTTTGCTCATTGTGATTTGCAAATACAGTCGCTGAAGGGTTGTCATATACATCCCTTTACCTACTTTCAATACTCAGTCTAGTTTAGTGTTATTATTTCCAAGTATTATTGTCAAATTGGTCCCTTCTTTATCTTACCTACCTCCCCCACACACGCACATTTGTTGTAGATTCCAACCCTTGACACATCCTCCTGGCCCATTTTGCCTGGCCTTGAATATCAGTCTCATACTGTTTTTTATATTTCATAAATGAATGTAGTCATTCTATATCTGATCTTCTTCTGACTTATTTTACTCAGCATGATACTCTCTATGTCCATCCATTTGTAGGCAAATTTCATTACTTCTTTTTTTTCTAACTGGTGCTTCCCATTCCATTGTGTAGATGTATCATAGTTTCTTTATCTAGTCATCTGTTCTTGGGCATTCAGGTTTTTTACATATTCTGGCTATTGTGAATAGTACTGCAGTGAACATAGAATTGAAGATGGTGTTTCTACTGTGTGCTTTAGGCCCCTGTGAATTCCCAGGAGTGGTATTACCATGTGAAATTGAGCTTAATTTATAGTTTCTGTAAGAATGTACATATTGTTTTCCAAATGCCTAGACCAGTTGACCAAGCCACTTTTAGTGATAAATGATTAATTTCTAAATGTAATGGCAAGATAGTCAGGAATTGCAGGTTGGATGACTATGATCCTTAGAAGTTTGTTAAGTGATATTTTATAATCTAGTGTGTGATTAATTTTTGTGAATGTTCCATGTACATATACATGTATATGAAATGTTTCACATACATGAAAAAATCAATGCATTCCTGAGCACATGGTTCAAATTCTAGAAACTTCCCAAAGATAAAACTTATTCAAATATTCTCCGTCCATTCGATTTTCTGTACAAAGAGAGAGATTTATTAAACTGTCCCACTATAATGTAATTTGTCAACTTCTCTTTATAGCTGTCAAATTTTGCTCCATATATCTTGAAGATATATTATTAAGGGCACACAAGTCTGGGATTAATAAATCTTGTAAATTGTATTTTTTTTCTCTTTTATTGATATTTCTATTTGCCTAAAAGTATGGCCTTAATCTTCTTTCTATTAGTTAATATTCATCTACTATTCTATCTTTCTATGTCATTTTACTTCATGCTTTCTTGGATTTTCTATAATAGGTGTATAACCTCTGTATCAGAGGTTAAAATATGAACACTATGAGGTTAAAATATGATACAGAGGTTAAAATATGAACACTATGAGGTTAAAATATGATACAGAGGTTAAAATATGAACACTATGAGGATTTTTTCTGGGTTTATATCAGTCTTGTGCTCAAGTTGTTTGACCCTAAGCAAGTTATAAAAAATTTTATGACTGCTTTCTTAGACAAATAGTGCCTATCATGTGAATACCGAAAGAAATAAATGAATATATTTAGTGCTTTGAGAACAGTGCTTGAAACATAGTGAATAAAATATTCACTTTTATGAATAGTTACAGATCTACAGATATGACATTGCTGGATGAAAAATTTAAAACTATGTGTTAATCTTTGCCTATTTGACTATGAGTCTGGTACATTTATATTTATTTTAATAAAATTTTATTCATTTATACTATTTTAGGTTGCATTACTTGTCCTCCTCCTCTCTTCCCCCTCTTCCTTCTCCTCCTTCTCCTCCTCCTCTTCCTCCTCATCCTCATCCTCCTCTTCCTCTTCCTCCTCTTCCTCTTCCTCTTATTCCTCTTCATCCTCCTCTTTCTTTCCTTCCTTTTCCTCCTCCTCTTCCTCCTCCTCCTCCACTTCCTCCTCCTTCTCCTCTTTCTCCTCCTCCTCTTTCTCCTCCTCCCCTCCTTTTCCTCTTTCTCTTCCTCTTCCTCCTCCTCTTCCTCCTCCTCCTCCACTTCCTCCTCCTCCTCTTTCTCCTCCTCCCCTCCTTTTCCTCTTTCTCCTCCTCCCCTCCCCTCCCCTCATCCTCCTCCTTTTTCTTCCCTCTTCTCTTACACATTGTGACTTGCAATACATTTAGGGGTTATCATGTATATCCCTTTGCATATGTTCAATGATCAGTTCTACCATTTATAGCAATTTTTTAGCACACGGGTCCCTTCTCTATCTTACCTAACCTCTGACCCTCCGCACACTTGTGGTAGATTCCAACCATTGACAATCTCAGACTTATTTTTAAGTATTTTATTATACCACCGTGAGATATACAATTACAAAGATGTTCATATTTAGGTTTTGGTCATACAGTATTCCAGCACCCATCCCTCCACCAGTGCCCATCTCCCACCACCAATGTACCCGGTTCCCTCCCCCCGCCCACAGCCTGCCTCCATGGCAGGTTCTTTATTTCTGCCCTTTCTCTCTCTCTCTTTTCTTTTCCCTTCCAGATTGTGGATTACAGAACATACATTAAAGGGTTGTCATGTGTAATTTTTGCTTGTATTTAATGATCAGTTCTAGATTGGTTTAGTACTTTCGACAATTGTTAGCACACTGTTCTCAGACTTATTTAACCCAAGATAATATCTTCCAGTTCCAGTGATGTTGCAGCAAACCATATTTCGTCTTAAAGCTGAAGAATTTTCATTTTGTGCATATACCACAATTTATTTATTCATTCATCTATCATTAGTCATTTGGATTGTGCTCATACCGTGGTGATTATACTAAGCATTGCAATGCTTATAGTTGTGAATATATCTTTTTGAATTAATGTTTTTGTGTTTTCAGCATAATGCCAAGAAGTAGAATTGCTGGCACTTATGGACAAGTAGCATTTATGAAACAAAAGTCATGACACATCTATCATTACTTTTTTGAGGAATATTCATACTATTTTCATACAGGATGAATAAGACAATTTTCCTAATGATGAATGAGGGCTCAGTTTTCATTACATCTGCCAGCATTAGTTGATTTGGGTGTTTTTGATATGTGTCATTCTCACATGATATCTTTTTGTTTTGATTGCAGTTCCATGGTAGTTATGATGAACGGTTTTTCATATGTTACTGTTGTCCTATCCATATAAGCATTTATATTAGAACTGTGTTTCACCCTGCCGCCAATCTTTTATACTTGTGGGCTGACACCAGTCTGTGCCACAATCTGAGGATTGGGGTTGAAAACCATTACTTTAAAACACTGAAAGGACTGTAAAACAAATATAGCTGGGGAATGGAGAGATAGTAGTGATTAAAGTGCATGCATAGCACTACATGGTTCCCTGAATAAAATTGGCAGTGCTTGTGGGCCTTTAGGGTTTCAACAAGGTGTTCTCTGGGTGTCTGCATTTCAGGGTTTCTTCAGGTGCTCTCTCTGGCACCACCTTGTTTGAGCACCACTGCATTCTTGGGCCCTGACATTGAATTGGGGACCGATTTGGCTGAGAAATCATTGAGAGGTCCCTTGGTTTCCTGAGCATTTCTTGTGGGGTCTCCTCAGCATTGCTTAGGAGGTCATCCCAAAAACAAACCAGAGACAACTCATAAAGTTTTTTTTTAATTTTATTATACCACCGTGAGATATACAGTTTCAAAGATGTTCATGTTTGGGTTTCGGTCTTACAGTGTTTCAGCACCCATCCCTCCACCAGTGCCCATTTTCCCCACCAGTGTCCCCAATTCCTCCCCTTCCCCTAACCTACTCTATGGAAGGTTATTTATCTATTTTCTCTATTTTACTCTCTCTTTCTCTTTTTACTTCTCTTGCACACTGTTGATTGCAATACATACATTTAGGAGGTTACCATGCGTGACTGCACAGTTTTAAGTGACAGTGTTCCCCATGAAACTGCAATACACCAATGGACCTGATTGTCTCTATCTGTACCAACTGAGAATATAATAATTTGATTTGGGGGAAGTTTTCTCTCTCTCTCTCTCTCTCTCTCTTGTTAAATATTTTACTACAAATAATACTCCTTTGTCCATTTATTAGTTTTCTCAAAGTTTTGACTTGATTTGACTTAGAATCAGGGAAACAGGCAGGAATGAAATAGTTATTACCATGAAAACTGACTTATAACAGTTTGAAATAGCTGTTTTTTTTTTAGTGAACACTAAAAGGGGAACCTTAGCAGCTTGTATTTTTTTTTTTGAAGTAAAATAGGTTTTATTAAGGAGGTTTTTGGTGAGGGGGAGGGAGAGAAAGAAAAGGAAAGAGTAACGCGCTCAAGGGAGAACGCGGGCTGCTCCAAAGGCGGAGAGCGCGAGTAAAAGAGAAAGTACACATCTCAAGAGGGGAGATGCGGGCAACACACGTGCTCAGGCACCACATGTGCTTGGCCACATGGGCTCAGGCAGCATGAGTGTCCTTGCAGCATGTGCGCGCAGAGGCGACATGTGTGCCCAGGCAGCATGTGCGCCCTGTGCAGCTTGTATTTTAAAGTCTCTATCTCTTTAATTAGTTAAGTCAGATTCGGAAAGAAAATGCATAAATCTCTCTGCCAGAAACTTTTCAGAAATGGGAGGGTGATAAAGTCTCTGGGCTTTACCTAGGACTCTTAATAGTACTGATACATACTTTTAAGTAAAGATTTATTGATTAATTTAAAACATATATCGATTTTTTATATTATTTATTTTTTAATATTTTATTATATGACCATGAGATATACAATTATAAAGATGTTCATGTCTGGGTTTCTTAATCTCTGACTCCCACACGTTTGTGGTAGATTCCACCTGTTGATGAGACCTCCTGATTCATGTTTTGCCTGACCTTGGACATTGGTATCAAAATACATATATATTTATATCATGCAGATAAATGCAGTCATTCTATATCTGTCATTTTCCTTCTGGCTAATTTCACTCAACATGATCCTCTCCATTTCCATCCATTTATAGGCAAATTATCCAGTCATCAGTTCTCAGGCACTCTGGTTGTTTCCAGATTCTGGCTATTGTGAATAGTGCTGCTGTGAAAATAATAGTGCAGGTGGTATTTCTGTTATGTGTTTTTGGCTTCCCAGGGTGTCAGGGAATGCCACCGGGGTCCCCCGACAGTGTCAGCCGGGGTCCCCGACAGTGTTAGGGACAGAGGTTGTCTTCTACCTCCGAGGACGCCAGGAGAACAGATGAAAACTCACAAGTCCCGTGCAGTTCCAAAAAGGCTTTTAATAGTACAAAAGCTCTTCCACAGCACTCCAATATAATGAACAAACTCTAGCTCTGGTCCCAACTTAGACCATAAAAAGAGTCTAAGTCTCCCACCAAAGAGAGAGGATCTCACCCGAGCTGAGTCCTACCCAGAAGATGGAGCAACAGGCCAAAGCCAAAAGCTGAGGCCAAGGAGCCAAAAGCCACAGGAGCCAAAAAGCCGAAAGCTAAAAGGCCCAAAAGTGAAGGGGCCTCAAGTCAGTCCCCTTATATACACCAAAGTAATCCAACCGGGAGGGTCATGTCAACAAAGAACTGTAAATAGAGTGTAGTGCCACACCCTATTGCAGGTATAAACAAAGGTTATGCCAAGGTCTAATCCTTTCTACTAAGATTATCTCTTATGTAAAACACTGGAGAGAGAGGGCTGGTATAAAGTAATACATCTTAACTTCATGAGCTTCATGTAATCTAGATGGTACACACAAGGTCCTTCTTATTATTATCTGCACCAGGGTGATTCTGAGTATCTTGTTCTCGTGTACTGAAAGGGTCACATTCGCCTGCTTAGAGCAAACGAGTATGATCCTTCCTATAGTCTCAGCATAGCCAGGGTGGTAGTCTCCTGGTACATTCTAACTGTCCCACGCTGGGTGCAGTGGGTATAAAGAGGAGCTGTGCCCAATCTAGAAAACACAGAAGTCTTAGTAGATGTATAAGTCAGAAGTTATTCAATCAAAGTGACTTCTGTAACTGCCACACCCTCTAGCAGTGTTTACATAAAAGAGAGTTCTCATTAGAATGAACCTTGACTTAAATAAATTAAGCTGGGAGTGGGCAAAACAACAAAACTCCCAGAATAGCTAAACCTGTCCTCCAACACCAGGGTATATTCCCAGGAATGGTATGGCTGGGTCAAATGGGAGTTCAATTTCTAGTCTTTGGAGGAATGTCCATATTGTTTTCCAAAAATGCTGTACCAGTCGACATTCCCACCAACAATGGATGAGAGGCCCTTTTTCCCCTCCGCATCCACGCCACCACTTGTTGTTTTTGCTCTGTTGGATATGAGCCTGTCTCTGTGGTGTGAGGTGATATCTCATTGTTATTTTCATTTGCATCTCTCTGATGATTAGTGATGATGAGTATTTTTATATGCCTTTTGGCCATTCGAATTTCTTCCTTGTCAAAGTTTCTATTTATTTCTTCTCCCCATTTATTGATGGTGTTGGTTGTTTTCTTCTTGTAAAGTTCTACCAGTGCCTATTATCTCCTGGATATTAACCCCTTATCATATGGGTATTGGGTGACTATTCTTTCCCATTCTGTGAACTGTCTTTGTATTTTGGTCACTGTTTCTTTTGAAGTGAAGAAATTTTTAGTTTCATGTAGTTCCATATTTTTATCTTTCCTTCTAGTTGCTTCGTTAGTGCTGTTTCGTATTTGAAGATGCCTTTAGCTTCAATGTCATGGAGGGTTTTTCCTATATTTTTCTTCAACGTACTTTATGGATTCAGGTCTGATATAGAGATCTTTAAACCCTTTTGATCTGATTTTTTGTGAATGGTGTTAGACAGAGGCCCAAATTAGTTTTTTTTGCATGTAGCTGCCCAGTTTTCCCAGCAGCACTTCTTTTTTTTTTTTTTTTTTTTTTTTTTTTTTTAATGTTTTTTATTCTCAAATAGTAGTGAAATAGCATGGAGAAGAAAGATTAGCTTTACATTTGTGGATAAATTCAAAGTTAGAAATTTTTTCTCTGAGTAGTCATGAGATCATAATTTTTTTTTTTTTTTTTTTTTTTTTTAAACATTTTATTATACCACCGTGAGATATACAATTGCAACGTTGTTCACACTTGGGGGTTTCGGTCACACAGTGTTCCAGAACCCCGCCCTCCACCAGTGCCCATTTCCCACCACCAATGTCCCCAATTCCCCCCCCCCACATCCGGCCTAAATGGCAGGTTCTTTATCTCCTCTCCTCTCCCTCTCTCTCTCCTCCTTCTCCCACACATTGTGGGTTGCACTACGTACACTTAGAAGCCATCATTTGCATTTTTTGTCTGTCCTTAATGCTCAGTTCTATGTTAGCATCAGAACTTTAGACATTTATTCACTCATGTTCCTTTCTCTATCTAAACCAACCTCTGACTCCCACCCGCTTGTGGTAATTTCCACTTTTGGTAAGATCACCTAGTATATTTATGCCATGCAAATAAATGCAGTCATTCTATGTCTCTCCCTTTCCTTCTGACTAATTTCACTCAACATGATTCTTTCCATATCCATCCATTTATAGCAAAATTTCATAACTTCATTTTTTCTGACAGCTGCATAGTATTCCATCGTGTAGATGTACCACAGTTTCTTTATCCAGTCATCAGTTCTCGGGCATACTGGTTGTTTCCAGGTTTTGGCTATTGTGAACAGCCCAGCAGCACTTCTTGAAGAGGCTTTCCTTGCTCCATTTTGTACTTTTTGCTCCTTTATTTAAGATTAAATGATCGTGTATTTGACGCTGGGTGTCAGGATACTCAACTCTATTCCATAAGTTCACAGGTCTGTTTTTATTCCAATATCATGCAGTTTTAATTAGTATTGCTTTGTAGTAGAGTTTGAAGTTGGGAAGGGTGGTGCCTCTCATCTTTTTTTTCCCAAGGATTGCCTTTGGTCTCCGAGAGGCGTTTATTATTCCATACAAATTTCGGGAGTGTTTGGTCAATTTCTTTGAAGAATGTCATGGGTATTCTTATGGGGACAGCATTGAATCTATATGAAGCTCCACGGAGTATTTTGGCAATGTTGATTCTCCTATCCATGAGCAGGGAATATGATTCCATTTCCTTGTGTCCTCTTTTATTTCTTGAAGCAGGGTTTAATCATTTTCTTTGTACAGGTCCTTTACATTCTTTGTTAAGCTGATTCCTTGGTATTTGATTTTCTGTGCACAATTGAAATGGGATTGTTTTCTTAATATCCCTTTCTTCTCTTTCAACTCATAAAGTTTTATGGTGTCAATTTCACCACTCCTAGATCAGAGTGAATTTTGTCAAGATTTTGATACCAGCTTATTTATTTATGAACTTATTTATTTATTTATTTATTTATTTATTTATTTATTTTTTGGTGCTGGTGTTTCACACATGCAGGGCAGGCCCTCTACTGCTGATCTAAATCACCATCATCTTGAATATTTAAAAGAGAACTAGGGGCCATATCCAGATACCCAATGGCCAAAATTAGGGGCCATTATTAGTGATGATCTTTTTTGGGGGCTTCTTTTTGGGTCACACCTTTGCGATGCTCAGGGGTAACTCCTGACTATTCACTTGGGATTATTCCTGGCTATGCTCTGGAGATCATATGGGATGCCGGAGATCAAACCCAGGTTGACCATGTGCCAGGCAAATGCCCCTACCTACTCTACTATCGCTTCAGATGCAGTAATGATCTTTTAAAAAATATTTTTCCTATTTAAGTAATGTTTGTTTTCAATAGTTCATTTTACGGAGTTTATTTTGCTTATTTACAGAGTTTATTTTTGTCTATTTTTCTGATTCAGGGGAACAATGTTACCATACCCACTTCTAAAGTGGCAATATCCTTCCACCACTGTCCTTTAGACTCTTTAAAGCTAAATCCCACCCTCCTACCACTGCATCCTTACTCCCCCCACAAAGGTAACCTCATTTCCATCATAAAGTCTAAGGATCTGTTTGCATTATGCACCATCTATCTCCTAGCTTCGTTTTCTTTTTATTATCACACATGATGAAATCATCTGCTGTTTGTCTTTCTCCTTCTAACTTTGCTTTGCATGACTTCCTTCTGTTCCATTCATATTGCAAAAGGTAAGATTTCATCTTTTTCCCATAGATGAGCAGTTTTTAATTTTGAATATATACCACAGCTTCTTTATTCACCATCTGTCATTGGACATTTGAGATATTTCCTGATCTTTGCTATAATAAAAGTGTTGCGCTCCCCCAACTCCACCCCAGTATATTAAGCTCTATGGCTCATGGCATTTGCTTTATACAGCTAAAGATTATTTAGATTTTCACAGGGCTCACATCCAGATGTGCTGGGGTCACTCCTTCCAGTGTGGTCCTTGGGCTTTGTGTGTGTGTGTGGGGGGGGATCACAGGGTACTTGCCATTATTAGTGTGAGGGTGGGGGATATCAATCTGGATTTGCTTAAAGGAGATAATTTGTTTGGGAATTATAAGTATCATGTACACAGTAGGAACATATTTTGACTAGTAAAATGGTTTATTTTTTAGAAATTTTTTAAAATTATTTAGAAAAATATAAGGAGAGGGAAAGGGTTGGGGGGGAGAGAGAAACACATCAATATATTTCAAGTTGTGACTCAGGCAGCAAAGAACATGCCTATATAGTAGAAATTTATACTTCAAAATGTGATTGTTACTAGTAGCTAGGAATTTTGAAGAGATATGTTCTTTGTTCTTGCTATTATTTCTGTTTATCTTAGAACAAAGAGAAAGACAGACAATTATGTCCTCTACAATCTTTGTGGGTGGGGATGAGGTAGGGGAGGTTTTGGGATATACTTGGCAGTGCTGAAGGCTTACTCCTGGCTCTACACTCAATGATCACTCCTGGCAGTGCTCCAGATATCACAGGAGATTAAAAATTTTTTTATTATATCGACCCCCCACCCACCTCCATGGGCGCCGCCATTTTCCACATTGGACTTCCCTCTCATCAGAACTCCACCCAGCCGACCAGCCCATCACAGCCCGGATCATCGACACCCACCCTGGAGCAGTTTCTTCTCCTCAATCCGCCCAGGTATGCTGGTCCAGAGACTCTCAGACATGGGGCAGAGCGGTTCCTTGCTCTCCCTGTGCCCAGCCGTTCATGAGGCAGTCGGGAGGCATGGTGGGTTCCAGCCTTGGCCCACCACCCCGGCAGAACCTCACAACAAGCCAGACGACCCCCACCCACTCCATGGGCGCCGCCATTTTCCACATTGGACTTCCCTCTCATCAGAACTCCACCCAGCCGACCAGCCCATCACAGCCCGGATCATCGACACCCACCCTGGAGCAGTTTCTTCTCTCAATCCGGCCCAGGTATGCTGGTCCAGAGACTCTCAGACATGGGGCAGAGCGGTTCCTTGCTCTCCCTGTGCCCAGCCGTTCATGAGGCAGTCGGGAGGCATGGTGGGTTCCAGCCTTGGCCCACCACCCCGGCAGAACCTCACAACAAGCCAGGCGACCCCCACCCACTCCATGGGCGCCGCCATTTTCCACATTGGACTTCCCTCTCATCAGAACTCCACCCAGCCGACCAGCCCATCACAGCCCGGATCATCGACACCCACCCTGGAGCAGTTTCTTCCTCAATCCGGCCCAGGTATGCTGGTCCAGAGACTCTCAGACATGGGGCAGAGCGGTTCCTTGCTCTCCCTGTGCCCAGCCGTTCATGAGGCAGTCGGGAGGCATGGTGGGTTCCAGCCTTGGCCCACCACCCCGGCAGAACCCTCACAACAAGCCAGACGACCCCCCACTCCATGGGCGCCGCCATTTTCCACATTGGACTTCCCTCTCATCAGAACTCCACCCAGCCGACCAGCCCATCACAGCCCGGATCATCGACACCCACCCTGGAGCAGTTTCTTCCTCAATCCGCCCAGGTATGCTGGTCCAGAGACTCTCAGACATGGGGGCAGAGCGGTTCCTTGCTCTCCCTGTGCCCAGCCGTTCATGAGGCAGTCGGGAGGCATGGTGGGTTCCAGCCTTGGCCCACCACCCCGGCAGAACCTCACAACAAGCCAGACGACCCCCACCCACTCCATGGGCGCCGCCATTTTCCACATTGGACTTCCCTCTCATCAGAACTCCACCCAGCCGACCAGCCCATCACAGCCCGGATCATCGACACCCACCCTGGAGCAGTTTCTTCCTCAATCCGCCCAGGTATGCTGGTCCAGAGACCTCTCAGACATGGGGCAGAGCGGTTCCTTGCTCTCCCTGTGCCCAGCCGTTCATGAGGCAGTCGGGAGGCATGGTGGGTTCCAGCCTTGGCCCACCACCCCGGCAGAACCTCACAACAAGCCAGACGACCCCCCCACCCACTCCATGGGCGCCGCCATTTTCCACATTGGACTTCCCTCTCATCAGAACTCCACCCAGCCGACCAGCCCATCACAGCCCGGATCATCGACACCCACCCTGGAGCAGTTTCTTCCTCAATCCGGCCCAGGTATGCTGGTCCAGAGACTCTCAGACATGGGGCAGAGCGGTTCCTTGCTCTCCCTGTGCCCAGCCGTTCATGAGGCAGTCGGGAGGCATGGTGGGTTCCAGCCTTGGCCCACCACCCCGGCAGAACCTCACAACAAGCCAGACGACCCCCACCCACTCCATGGGCGCCGCCATTTTCCACATTGGACTTCCCTCTCATCAGAACTCCACCCAGCCGACCAGCCCATCACAGCCCGGATCATCGACACCCACCCTGGAGCAGTTTCTTCCTCAATCCGCCCAGGTATGCTGGTCCAGAGACTCTCAGACATGGGGCAGAGCGGTTCCCTTGCTCTCCCTGTGCCCAGCCGTTCATGAGGCAGTCGGGAGGCATGGTGGGTTCCAGCCTTGGCCCACCACCCGGCAGAACCTCACAAACAAGCCAGACGACCCCCACCCACTCCATGGGCGCCGCCATTTTCCACATTGGACTTCCCTCTCATCAGAACTCCACCCAGCCGACCAGCCCATCACAGCCCGGATCATCGACACCCACCCTGGAGCAGTTTCTTCCTCAATCCGCCCAGGTATGCTGGTCCAGAGACTCTCAGACATGGGGCAGAGCGGTTCCTTGCTCTCCCCTGTGCCCAGCCGCTCATGAGGCAGTCGGGAGGCATGGTGGGTTCCAGCCTTGGCCCACCACCCCGGCAGAACCTCACAACAAGCCAGACGACCCCCACCCACTCCATGGGCGCCGCCATTTTCCACATTGGACTTCCCTCTCATCAGAACTCCACCCAGCCGACCAGCCCATCACAGCCGGCTCGCGCAAGCATAAGCGGCCGCGTTCATCAATAAAGGCTTTATTTGGAGGTGTTTATAGAGTATGCCTCCCGCACGGCAAGCCTAGCAAGCTGCTCGTGTTGTATTTGATATGCCAAATGCCAGTAACAATTATATTAGATCATTCTCATGACCTAATATAACGGTTTGAGGCTCTTTATGTTCCTGTACCAAGCCGATGCCCTTGGCTCTACAGCATGTGACAGGACATATTGAGATATTACTGGTGCCCGCTCTAGCAAATAGATGATTAACGGGAAGATCGTGATCGTGAGATCGTGATTATACCACCATGAGATTTACAGTTGCAAAGATGTCCATGTCTGGGTTTCGGTCATGACAGTGTTCCAGCACCCATCCCTTCATGAGTACCCATTTCCCACCACCAGTGTTCCCAATTTCTCCCCCTTCCCTAGCCTGCCTCTATGGCAGGTTCTTTATCTGTTTTCTCTCTCTCTTTCACTCTCTCTCTCTCCCTTCTATTACATATTGTGGCTTGCAATACATACATTTAGAGGTTATCATGTGTATCTTTTTGCCTATATTCAATGCTCAATTCTAGGCTAGTATTATCGTTTTCAGTTATTATTAGCACACTGTTCCCTTCTCTGTCTTACTTAATCTCTGACTCCCACACACATTTGTGGTAGATTCCACCTGTTGACGAGACCTTCTGATTCATGTTTTGCCTGACCTTGGACATTTTGGACATTGATATGAAAATACATATGTATTTATATCATGCAGATAAATGCAGTCATTCTATATCTGTCTTTTTTCCTTCTAGCTAATTTCACTCAACATGATCTGGCTAATTTCACTCAACATCCCACGGATGTCAAAAGATCACGCCGCTGCCCACCTACAAGATGGTCTGACTTCCTTGTCAAGACCCTGAATGAACAGTTTGAGGCTCTTCATATTCCTGAATCCAACAAGATGCCATTGGGCTACATTGGCACGTGATAGGGTCCAATGGAAATGTTACTGGCGCCCGCTGAAGGCAAATCGATGAATAACGGGATTCAAGTGATCAAGTGATCAAGTGATGATCCTCTCCATTTCCATTCATTTATAGGCAAATTATCCAGTCATCAGTTCTCAGGCACTCTGGTTGTTTCCAGATTCTGTCTATTGTGAATAGTGCTGCTGTGAAAATAAAAGTGCAGATGGTATTTCTGCTATGTGTTCTTGGCTTCCCAGGGTATATTCCCAAGAGTGGTATGGCTGGGTCAAATGGGAGCTCAATTTTTTAGTCTTTGGAGGAATGTCCATATTGTTTTCCAAAAAGGCTGTACTAGTTGACATTCCCATCAACAATGGATGAGAGTCCCTTTTTCCCCTCATCCACGCCAGGATTTGTTGTCCTTGCTCTTTTGGATATGCGCCAGTCTCTGTGGTGTATCACAGGAAATTTTAGGGATCAAAATCAGGCCAACTGTGTTCAAGGCATAGCTTTACCCCCTGTACTATTGCTTCAGCTCCATGTCATGTTCTTTTGTAGAAAGTAATTTTCCTCAGATCTCTGCTGAGAGCTATCATTCTTTAAAAACTCTGGATTTTCATGAGAAACTATGATTTGACCACTAAGCTTTACCATGCATTATCTGTGTATACTTTTATCTCATCAGGTAATTTATTGACCCTGCACTTAGCTACCAGGAATGTAAAAACTCAGATTCTGATGCTCAATGTATGTGTTTATGCTTTTAATTTTAGTCATACATGCTGAAAAACATATTAGTATTTCCCATATCATGTTTAGGTGTACTGAGAGGAATTATAGAAAACCAAACTTTTCAAACTATGCAGTTGGTTCCGTTTTAGGCCATGAGGATTCAGTGACCCAGAGTTACCTGCTCTCACAGAGTGTCCATGCTAATGTGGGAAGGAAAAATTGTAATGAATTAAGCATATAACTAATTAAATATATAGTAATGATTGGTATTTACCAAAAGTCAGCTCAGATCCTCTGGGACCCTGAGGAATTGGATCCAGTTGGATCTGAATGGATGTTGAGACCCCTGATTCCTTTGAAGCTAAGTTTCTGGGTGGGGCTTTGATGATTTTGTCTCAAGAGGTTTTCAAAGCAGCCATTGTGGGCCCCTGGGTTTCATCTAGGTTATCACCAAACCTGGCGTAGGCATGACAGATTCCAAATAGATGTGGGCTCCACCAGCTCTGTTGTACAGAAATGCTTTTGACTCCAGACCAGGGGCAGCAAATTTGCAAAAGAGAAAACCTAGAGTAGCCGAGATTCAGATAGAGCTCATGTGTAAATACATCAGTAGCCGCTGACAGGTAGGAAACACACCAGTGCTCCTGGATTGCTGGAGTTTCTGCTGGTGTTTATGACTCGTGGGTATTCATTGCAATGAGTCAATCTGGAGCTGTTACCTACCTGGGCCCTCAGTAAGGGGCGGGAGGATCATTGCCAGTGAAGAATTGCTGGCTCGGTCTCCTGGGAGGACATTGCGTAACAGGGCAAGGTGTTTCCAGAGCCAAAGACATTTATTTGTTTCAGTAAAGCAGTTTTCTCTGAACAAGTTTTCTTCCGTAGTGCAGTCGCTTGACATGGTGCAGTCACTAAAGTTGCCTGTCATAGAAGAAAATTTGGTGTTGGGGCCACACCCTGTGGTGCTCGGGGCTGTCAGCCCAGGGAAACTATCTTTTAAGAAATATCAGGACTTGAGAGAGTTCAGGATTTAAGGCTCCTGCCTTGCATGTCGTAACTGGCTCCAGTTTAGTCTCTGGTACCAAAAATGGTCTCCTGAGCACTGCCCAGAGGGACTCCCACGCACAGAGCCAGGACTAAACCCCGAGCACCACTGTGTGGGAACAGAACCAAAAACACAAGAACGCATCCCTTTCCCAATCCCTCCTTATTTCCTCTCCGTTTTGCTGGCACGACCTGAAGAATTTCCAGCCTCCTCGTAGTAGGCTGGGTAGGGCGTTTGCCTTGTGGGCAGTCTCTGTATTTTAAAGGGGTCACAGTGCTGTGGGTGCCTGCGTGGCCAGTGCTGCCCTGGGCCTGCCAGGCAGGCTGCAGAGTGGATGAGAGCAGTGGTCCTTGAATTTTAACACTTAGGGCCTGCCTCCTCCTCCACTTCTGAAATATTTGTACTCTGTCGCTGCCAGAAAGGTTTTGAATATGCGCAGAGTGTAGCCCTGTATTGGAGGAGACGAGGCCCCTGTCAGTCAGGAGCAGACTGTTCTGCTGATCTGTCCATTTTGCAAAAATTAAGCTCTGGGAAGGGAACACACAGGGTGCTCTGATGTCATCATTTTGGTGTTAGTGTTGGTTTTTGAGATTTCTTTCCCAACCGTGAAAATTACTGGGTCTTTTCCAGAAATAGATTTTTTTTATGAACCGCACCCAAGTGATGCTTAGGGGTTACTCCTGGCTCTGAACAATGGAATTATTCCTGGAGGACCATATGTGATGCTGGGGATCAAACCGGGTCAGCTGCATGCAAAGCAAGTGCGCTATGCTGTATCTTCCTGAAAGAGGGGTTTTTTTTAGCAAAGAGTATATATATATATATATATATATATATATATATATATATATATATATATTTTTTTTTTTTTTTGCTTTTTGGGTCACACCCGGCAATGCTCAGGGGTTTCTCCTGGCTCTGCACTCAGGAATTACTCCTGGCTGTGCTCAGGGGACCATATGGGATGCCGGGATCGAACCCAGGCCAGCACAGGCCGCGCGTGCAAGGCAAAAGCGCCTACCCGCTGGGCTATCGCCCGGCCCACAAGAGTATTAATTTTTTAAAACATTTTTATTATACCACCATGAGATATACAATTACAAGGATGTTCATAATTGGGTCTCTGTCATACAGTGTTCCAGCACCCATCCCTCCACCAGTTCCCCATTCCCACCACCAATGTCCCAATACTCCCTACCACCCAACCTCAGCCTGCCCCTGTATCAGGCACCTTATCTCTCTCTCTCTCTCTCTCTCTCTCTCTCTGTTTCTGTCTAAGAGTATTAATTTTTTGAAGGAGAAAATTCTCTCCTCATTTTACATGATCTGCATATCATGATATATATCATGTAAAATTTTATATATATATATATATATATAATATATCTCACTTGTGTCACTTGTCTTCCCATTGTTCATCAATTTGCTCAGGCAGGCACCAGTAACATCTCCATACGTCCTGTCACATGCTAGTGTAGCCCAAGGACATCCATTGCTCCAGGAACATGAAGAGCCTCAAACCATTCCCTTCAAGTCATGGGAACGAGGTCTATAATTGTTACTGTTTTTGGCATATCAAATACAACACGGGTAGCTTGCCAGGCTCTGCTGTGAATGATCTATTATTCCTTTTTTTTGCTTTTTTTCTTTTTTTTTGCTTCACACCTGGCAGTGCTCAGGGGTTACCCCTAGCTCTGCACCAGATATTACTCCTGGAGGTGCTCAGGGGACCATGTGGGATGCCGGGCATTGAACCCCAGTCGGTCGTGTGCAAGGCAAACACCCTACCCGCTGGACTATCACTCTGGCCCCCTGATCTATTATTTCTTACAACTGCATGCTAATCTATAACTAACACATTATATTTTTAGTAAGTGGGGTCTGGGATAACACAATTGGTAAAGTCTCTCTTAAACAATTATATATGCATGGTTCACCAGTAAATGCACGAAGATGAGAGCCTACTACTGAGAGTATACTACCCACATGGCAGAGCCTAGCAAGCTACCTGTGTTGTATTTGATATGCCAAGACCCAGTAACAATTATAGACCTCATTCCCATGACCTGAAGGAATGGTTTGAGGCTCTTCATGTTCCTGCAGCAAGCAGATGCCCTTGGGCTACACTAGCACACAACAGGGAGTATGGAGATATTACTTGCCCACTTGAGCAAATCAATGAACAACGGGAAGACAAGTGATACAAGTGATACAAATGAATGATCAGTGAATAGTGCTCAAGGGAAAAAGAAAGCAGCCATAGGGATAGGAAAATAGGTATAGACTGCTTTGGAGATTGATTATAGGTGACACTTGCTGCAGAGGCTGGGTCAGTGTGTGGGTAGGGCGAAGTCTGCTCCAGGCAGAGAGAACACAACACACAGCTTCTTGAAAACTGCTTGGTTCCCTCATTTCCAAGGTGAGGTTAAAAATGTTCTAGTGTGTAATGAGGAGGAGAGAGAACAGAACAACTTGAAGGAAGACTTTTCTATGAAAAGAGGACCTGAATGCTGGTAACACAGAGCGGGCATTGGAAGTTTTATATCCATCTGTCCTGGGAGATCCCGCAGAGGATTCCAGCACTCTGTTTTCAGTGCTTCTCTGGCCAAAGCATCTAATAACAAATCCTTCTCTTCCTTTTTTTACCCTGTTGTTCTCATCTTCCTTAGAAATGTATTTTCTTTCTTTATAAAAAATATTTCTTAATACACTGTTTTCAGAGCCCCCCTGGTGTTTTGCTTAAACAATCCATCCTGAATATGCTGTGAACAGAACCTTGGACCTTCACACCAAGTATGGCAACTTTCCCAAGGTACTTAACTGAAAAACAGCCTTAGTCCCTGTTGGTTTCCATAATTTTTTTCATATAGAAGTGAAATTCCATGCCTTGCATTTATCTTCCTCTTTCCTCAAGACACACATTCAGTGGAGCTCTATGTAGAGATGGAAAGTATACTTTCTGCCACCAAATCCCAAGGCTCAGAGCAATTGAACAACCAGATGGAGTATGTGGCAAAGCATACTAAGCGGAAGAGACTTGGGCCTCGACTCCCCTGTGTGTGGTGCTTATGTTCCTTTGGGACTGCCTTTGGCAGGAGCTCCAGTGGAGAGCAGGAGCAGGTTCTGGTCTAACTGCAAATGTTCTGGCAGTAGAGAGAAACTGCTCCAAAAGTACCCTAGGGAAGTCTTTTAGAATCTTCTTGAACAAAAAGGAGGACTCAACTGAAATGCATTATTCTGTTCCAAAGTGCCAGTGGCTGATTAAGGGCAGGAGTTCAGTTCCATGAAGCTTTCTCTTGCCTGTCCTCCCAAACCAAGTGTCTCCACCCAACCTGGAGGCTGGAGAACACTTATAATGATCTACCTTATGATCAAAAGTTATTTGTAGAACTTAAAAAATCATTATACATAATGTGAACTTTTGCTATAATAGCATTGTTTTCCCTAAGAAAGAAGTTGGCTAGAATTGATGCTTCTGGGGCCAGAGTGACATAGCACAGTGGGTAGGGCCTTTGCACGGCTGACCTGGTTCGATCCCCGGCATCCCCATATGGTGCCCCTGAGCACTGCCAGGAGTAATTCCTGAGTGCAGAGTCAGGAGTAACCATAGTGCATTGCCAGGTATGACCCCCCAAAAAAAAAGAATTGATGCTTCTGTGAGCAGAGGAGTATCAGATTTCTGCTGCCTCCTGGGAAAGGGTGTCTCTTCTGTGAAAGGGGAAAGACCCATGTCTTAGGCATAGAGTCTAGGAGCAGCCCCAGTTCTGCCACACTTTCCAGAGGGTCATGTCACAGGCCAGTTATTCCATGCTTTGAGGCTTTAGTGACTCATTTGTGAAATGGGAACATTGGGCCTCAGGGGCCTCTCCATCTCTCTCTAGCTGGTGCATGCAGACCTCTCTCTGTTTCCTTCCAGCTGATGCATAACAAACTCTTTCCCTCTGTTTGTACATTTGGTTCCTTTTTCTGTTTATGGAAGACTTACAACAGAAACAACATTTTTTGTTTTATTTTTCAGCTCTCTAAGGGCATTTTTAATGAAATCAGTGGAAAATAGCTTTGGTTCTACACGATTACTGGCGGGGATATTCTACTTTTAAGAAGAATACTCTACTTTTAAGAAGTCTCAAGTTTTTACAACCTCAATATAAGACTGTGCAAAACATAACATTGGGCTTTGTATCTACCTTGGGCACTGACTGGCACAGGATCTAGAATAATGTAGACACAATCATCCTGAATTCTGCTACCATTTTTATCAAAGGCATTTTGCTCCATGGGAAGGGCTGAGATGACTTGTTTTGGAGCTAAGAGTAGGTAGGTCTCTCAACTCCTATAGGTGACAACAACTTAGTACCATAATGAAATTTGCATTATTAAAGTCTGGTGGGTAGAAGTGCTCATGTATAGAAGTCCTTGCAAATTGTTAAGCACTCCATAAACATTAAGTACCATTACCAGTATATTTCTGTATATTTATATTTATATTTATTTTTCTGTATATTTCAGTATATTTCTTTTTTTATTCACATTTTATTATACCACAGTGAAATATACAATTACAACGTTGTTCATGTTTGGAGGTTTCGGTTACATAGTGTTCCAGCACCGCGCCCTCCACCAGTGTTGGAGGACATGTTTAGCTAATCTGGGAGTTTTGTTGTTTTGCTCACTCCCAGCTTAATCTTATTTAAGCCAATGTTCATTCTAATGAGATCTCTCTTCTATGTAAACACTGCTAGAGGGTGTGGCACTTACAGAAGTCACCTTGATTGAATAACTTCTGACTTATACATCTACTAAGACTTCTATGTTTTCTAGATTGGGCACAGCTCCTCTTTATATCCACTGCACCCAACGTGGGACAGTTAGAATTTACCAGGAGACTACCACCCTGGCTACGCTGAGACTAAAGGAAGACTATAGGAAGGATCATACTAGTTTGCTCTAAGCAGGCGAGTATGACCCTTTCAGTACATGAGAACAAGATACTCAGAATCACCCTGGTGCAGATAATAAGGGACCTTGTGGGTACCATCTAGATTACATGAAGCTCATGAAGTTAAGATGTATTACTTTATATCAGCCCCCTCTCTCTCCAGTGTTTTACATAAGAGATAATCTCGGGATTAGTCCTTGGTGTAACCTTTGTTTATACCTACAATAGGGTGTGTGGCACTACACTCTGTTTAGGGTTCTTTGTTGGCATGACAACCTCCCGATTGGATTACTTTGGTGTATATAAGGGGGCTGACTTGAGGCCCCTTCACCTTTTACCCTTTTGCCTTTTGGTTCCTCAGCCTTCAGCTTTTGGCTCCCTGCGGCTTTTGGCTTTTGGCTTTGGCCTTTTGCTCTTTGGCCTTTTGCTCCATCTTCTAGTGCTGTGGAAGAGCTTTTGTACTATTAAAAGCCATTTTGGAACTGCACTGGGCTCGTGAGTTTTCATCTTTCTCCCGGCGTCCTCGGAGGTAGAAGACAACCTCTGTCCTGACACTGTTGGGGACCCCGGCAGCGTTCCCGACATTTGGCGTCCCTGGGTGGGCCACGACGGACATCGTCTGGCCTAATCATCATCGGACAGAGATCATCTGCGTCCGAACCGTGAGTGAAATGATGGATTTCTCGTGGTATAGATATGTTGTACCTTTTATTGGGTCAGAATCATACATAGCCCAGTCAATGAAGTTCCTTTCTGAGAACTACTCAATCTTTTCACAAATCATCTGGGTCCTTGCGATTTTTAAACTGTACCTTTGTGTAAGGACAATGTTTAATAGAGAGAGGGAAGAAAGTAATAGTTTGAATGCAATCTTTAGGGCACGAGGTTTACTCAGCGATTAAAGAAATAAGTGAGAATCATAAAACTACAGGTAA
Source organism: Cryptotis parvus (assembly GCA_021461705.1). NCBI lineage: Eukaryota > Metazoa > Chordata > Mammalia > Eulipotyphla > Soricidae > Cryptotis > Cryptotis parvus. The sequence continues at coordinate 54,269 of JAJIBD010024208.1, forward strand.
ACTGGTCTTAAAGCTTGAGGACAGAATTATTAAACAGAGTTTAAAATTTGAAAAGAAATTAGAAGAACAGGAAAGTAAAATTATTAAACAGATTTTTAAAATTTGAGGGAAAAATTAGAAGAACAGGATTTAAAATTCAAAGAAAAATTAGAAGGACAGGATTTAAAATTCAAAGAAAAATTAGAAGAACAGGATTTAAAAATTCAAAGAAAAATTAGAAGAACAGGAAGATAAAATTATTAAACAGGATTTAAAATTTGAAATAAAGTTTGAAGAGCAGAAGAAGGGATATCGATAAAATCAGCATTATCTTAGAGGAAGAAATTGACAGACAGAGAGATAGAATAGATGGACAGAAAGAGGAGGTTTGGAAGTTACACATAAGATTGAAAGAACAAAAGGAAGAAACATATAGGAAACTTGAAAACTTAAACCAAGAAATGGATGTGTTCCGCAGGGAGATTTCTGATTTCATAACTTATCAATCAGGACCTAGCGCATACCCAATACTGAGGTGTGAACCAACTAAAAGCCGTTCACAAACACGCCCCAAAGCTGTAGACTTGAAAAAGGTGTATACATTCCCAGCAAAAAAATCTAAAAAAGAATTCTAATGTGGCTGATAACTTAGAGGAGGAACAGGAAAACCCAGAGGAGGCAAATTCCCAAGCTGAAAATCTCTCCAGAGCTAATACCCTCAATGGGGTAGATGTTCCTCTGCCAGATACTACAAGCTCTGATGAGGAAGAAGGGAGGAACAGATTAGCTCGAGTCAAAGAGCAAAGCCCAGCAATCTTTCTCATGACCAATCTAAAGATAAAGTAAAACCGATTCATGAAGACTTAAAAATTGAGGCAATAACCCCGTTTAGGAAGGCTTGCGACAGGTTTGGAATATCAAGTCCTTATACTTTAAAATATTTAGCTGATTGGAGCGAAAATGATCAGTGGGTATTGGGAGACTTTGAAACGGTAGCCCATACTTGTCTAAACAAATCACAGTACATGCAATGGCATATGTGGTATGCAGATGGGGTTAACAAGAATATTGACACTTTAAGAGAAAAGGAATCAGGCCATACTATAACTTTTGCCATGCTAAAAGGTGAAGGTGAATGGAAAAAGAAAGCAAAACAAGCGACATTACCTGAACCTATTTTAAAATTTGTTCGGGAGACAGCATTAAAAGCGTGGGAAGGAGTAGGTTCCGACCAGAATTTCTAGGGAGCTATACGAAAATTTACCAGGGTCGTGATGAACCATACTTTGATTTTGTTGGGAGATTATGTGAAACAATCCAAAAGACAGGTTCAAGACCCAACCACTCAAGAAATCCTAAAAGCGAAACTTAGCATATGAGAATGCTAATCAAAAATGTCGAGCATTACTATATGGTATTAAGGAAAAGGATGACCTCATGGGGTATCTAAAGGCCTGTAGAAATGTCGGTCTAACCTCCCATAAAACACAGGAAGATATAGAGGCTTATCCCCCATACAGCAGGAGGATCAGGAGGGGGATGAAATGTCAGACAGCTCTAGGGGGAGAAACAATAAACTTCAAAGAATAAACAAACAAACAAAGAGAAACTATTCTAATAATCGCAGCTCCACCCCCTCGGAGGGCCCCACCTGGACCATGCCCAAGGTGCAGGAAGGGAAAACATTGGGCCAGAGACTGTCGGTCTCGGAGACGAAGTCAGCCTCAGGCTTCATCTGGACAGATAACCTGCTTTAACTGTGGAGGGAAGGGGCACAACCGTAGAGATTGCCCATCTCCTAAAACTATCAATACAGGGCAACATCCTAATAATCCCTTTATGGGAAATATTACATGGACTCCCTCCCAGGTTCCACAAGTTCCGCAGGCTCAAATGACACCTATGCCTCCCTCGAATGCGGAAACTGGGTGGGGGCCAGCCCCAGGCCCAGCTGAATCCAGGGGCACCCTCATTCATCCCACCTGCCCAGTATCCTCCGAATCAGAACCCACAGAATTACAATCAATAAATACTCTCCAGCCTACCACATCAGGCAGTGGCAGTCTCGACATTCTTTGCCTAAGACTGCTCCCAATAGACCCAAGTCAAGACCCCTACATGCTAAAAACAGGGATAAAAAAGGACCTGCTCCCCAGGTAGTATGGGTTTAATTCAGGGGAGCGATTGGCTGAAATTTAAGGAATTATGGTGCATTTCGGACTTCTGGATCCTGAATCTCATGGAGAAATAATACTGTCAATATCTGTGCCAACTAAATGGACTTTTTAAAAAAGGGAACCACTTGCTAAACTATTATTATTTTTTGAGGATCCGTATAGTCAGTCCGAACACCCTACAGCTGGTGGCTTAAACAGTACCAACCATTCTGCCAACTTCATTGTTGGTTATGCAGCCACACAGAACCAAGCCCACCAGCCACCTGCTAACTATCTAGTTGGGTACACTGCCAGAATTTCTCAGGCCAAGCGGCCGGTTATACCCATTGAAATTTATAAAAGGAAATTCAAAGGCATGTTGGATACAGGGGCAGACATATCCATAATCTCCACCAAGTATTGGCCCACTAACTGGGCCCTAAAGAAAGTGTCCCATAGCCTGAGCGGGGTAGGCAATATCTCCTCCTCTCTTCTCCGACAGAGTGCCAGGTGGCTGCCGTGTATTGGCCCTGAAGGGAATGTAGCCATGGTCAAGCCTTATATAGCCCCTATGCCTTTAACTTTGT